>CAHIKZ030001458.1:2012500-2195000 GCA_903632075.3 Acanthosepion pharaonis | reverse complement strand
ATGAGTCCCAATTATAGGACGAAACGGCCGTCCAGTGCTTCCTCTATTTCCTGTTGAGGTTTCTATCAGAATCAATTAAATATATATAAACTTCTTCTCATTTAATTTTCTTTAATAGAAAATAATTATTATATATATATAATTTTCTTCTCATTTCATTGTTGTTTACCTGATGATCCGAAATCCTTTAAAAGGATTTTGGTGAAATAAATTATTGTAATGGTACCTTAAAGTGGTCTGTTTTTCATTACATTTTTTTTTTTTTTTTATATATATATATATATATATATATATATATATATATATATATATATATATATATATATATATATATATATATATATATATATGTTTATGTGTGGAATAAGCATTGCAGATGTACGAATTACGCTTAAAATCGTTTGAGCGTATTGGTTTTAACTCTTTTTTTTTCGGGATCATCTTTAAATGTTCTTATCATATTTTTAATTATTTAAATCAACTTCATTTTGCGTGCATAATTGTGTGAGAGTGACAGAAATAAACATCTAGAACGAGATAAAGATATAAAAGGAAATCATTGGTTCCTTTACTTGTTACAAGCGATCGTTGTAAGTCGTGCAAGTTATTTAAAAAAGCCGTTGTACTTGTATCGAACAGGTCACTTGTTGGTGCCAAATCTACATGCACGTCCACTTCAATTTTTGTGACGTAATCTTCAATTACCTGCACCTGTTTCCTCTTTGTATGCCTTCGATAAATTGTCCTTTTTGTTGTTGGTCTTTACATTTTCGACTATTTATGTTTGTTCTTGTTGTATTTATTTTAAAAATCTTATGCCTTGTCAATTTTCTTTTCGTTCTCTCTAACCCTCTCTCAGTGTATTCTTGCGATTGTATCTCGTTGAAAGCTGAACATATTTCTCATAAGTATTTTACTCTCACTTTTGATTAGCTCATGTAAAAGCCGCCTTTGAGTAAGTCGAGGACAGAAGAGAAAGGCAATGATATTTGAACCTGTGGCAATGGAGACTCTACTTAAAGATAAAGAGTCATACATGCTCGTTGAAGATAGAATCCTAATTATTTTTGTCAGGTTGGATATGAGTTGTCAAGAAAACCGTTGCAACTACCGCATTTTCTTGTGTAGAATACGAGAAATTTTGAACGAAAATTAAAGGTAAAAATGGGGGTCGTATTATACAAAAATAAGTAAGATTGCAGATGTACTCAGCACAATAGATAATAAAACACAAAGTAGCCAGGTGGTGATACCAATTGTTTACAAAAGGTGTTTGATATGTTGGCAATATTGGTTCTTTGGGAATCAGTGTAATTAAATATCTTTTGTCTCAAAGACAGGAAATTCACCGAAATTGATTAAAAAATTAATAAAGGGGGCACACAAGGTCTATCATGTTTTGATAACATTAATTTTACAACAACACTTTCTACGAGGATTTGAAAATAAGGTTTGAAACGGAAATTAGGAAAGGAAACATGCAATGTCTAAATTTCAGGTTTCTTTTCTATTCTTTAATATCGAGAAAAATGAAATATTTTAGTGAAATATATATACAACATTGAGATTTTAATGGATAATATGATGCAGCTTTTCAAAAAGTCACATAGCAATGGCAGAAATACGGGTTACTCAAGGATGTAATTTATTCCCTATTTTTAGCTTTAGAAATACGGGGTCGTGTTATATTCAAGTCGCATTATATACTAGAATATACGGTAAGTTATTGGAGAAAGATTTTGCGATAGTCATAAAGTTAACATGTAAATAAATGAATAAGTTACAAAATAAATTAACCATGAAAAACTTATAGTGTAAAGATATTGAACCAATAATAATGGGAAGCTTATAGTGCAAAGAAAATGGAAAAATACCGACTTTTTCTCGACATTAGCATTAAACTTAGAAATTGCTTCAATCAAGATAGATAAATAAATAAAGGTTAAATTTGGACATTTCATTTTACAGTTAGAGAAAATGATGTGAAATAAAGCATGATGGGTATTTTCAACAATTCGAAATCAAATTTACCTTATAAAAGTTATGAAATTAATAATTGTAGTAATTATCGAATAAATAAATTTCAGCTGCTAATGGATGATTTTTCATTTCATTATTATTTATTATTACTATAAACTTTATTCTTGTGGGTAAACGTGATTGAGGAGACATCTCTGTTTTTTCTACAAATAGTGAAATTAACGTCTATCAACCTAGATAATCGAAAATCTTGAAAAAAATGTACCGCTTAAAAAAGAAAAGGGGAATAATGATTCAATCCTATCCGATTGGTACATTTTCTTTAATAGCATTTTCGGTGTCAAAAACAAAGAAACAAACAAACAAACAAAAGAAAAAAAAAATCAACAAAATAAAATAAGACAAGAACAGTGGTATCTTCTTAAAAATGTATAGACACGAAAATAACGTTTATATTAATAAGAAATACATTATAAAATATATTATAAAATATATAAGAAAATATGACACTATTAAATGCAAGAATAAAGTGATTCTTTATAAATTTAGAATAGCAAGAACATACTGTAATCTGGCTAAATGCAGGTATGTCTCAATAAAGTAAAATTCAGAGTAAATGTCTGTTGGATTTATGAAGATCATTTTAAAGGAATCAGATACAAATTCTGAAGGATACACTGAAACATGTTCAATCCAACTAAGAAGGTATTCTAAAAAAAGATTGATGTTTCGTCACTTTTATCATATTTTGGGAATTGGCTTGGTTAGAAAACTTTTCCGCATTTCCTCGTGTAATGTTAACTTATATACAGGGTGTGGCAAAATTAACGCCTTTTTTATTCATTAACTTTTATAGAACAACAATAAATTACAGTAGGCTAAGAAAATTTATGTTTTGTCACATTAAAACAACATGATTTATCATGATTAACAAATTATTTAACATGTTCAAAATGCTCCCCTACAAGTTCAATACAACGCTGAACCCTATCAGCAACACTTCTTCAAGCCATTTGACTCATTTCTACATTAATTTAAGGAAATCTATCAAAAACTGATTGTTTTAGTTCAGAAATTGTTTTTAATTTGAGCCTGTAAACAAGAACTTTCATTACAGCCTTATAATATCTGATAGTGTTAGGTATGACTACTCAATTGCTCCATAACGTCCTGTCCACCTCAGCATGAAATTAAGATTTAACCATTGCCGAATGTGTAAGCCATAGTTAATATTAAACCATCTTAAACTAAGGTAATTTATTTTTGTTCAATAAAAGTTAATAAATAAAAAAGGTCGTTACTTTTGACGGACGCACCTTGTATATTTTAGCGTGTGACAAAATAGATCAGTTATATACAGGAGGAGGTATTACAAGTATTATAAATGACTTTGAAATCCTTATAGCATTTTAAATAAAGGACAAAGTGTTAACATACATTCAGCATAAACTGAACCAATAAAATATAGAGTGAGATTAAATAAATATTTAAAAAGTTTCGGATAAACCATAACACTCCAATTAGAGAAAAATATTTTGGATTGGAACAACAGTTCGTGGTGTTTTCCAACAGGTAGTACGTAATTTCTTTTTTCATGTGACTGAAATTTATGACATATATATATATATATATATATATATATATATATATATATATATATATATATATATATATCTGAAATGTGACTGTTCAACGAGTTTTTCTATATGACTCATGTGTAGAGTGTTAATTTTCAATGTTTTAGAAGTGAAAATGAATGGATATGAGATATATTTTCGTCATTTGAAGCACTTTTATTTCTGGAAAGGACAAAAAAGTTGTCCAAATAGCAAAAAAATATGTGCTGTTTATGTAGATGGTACTAGAACTGAGAATGCTGCTTGTAAGTTGTTCTCTAGATTCTGAAGAGGAAATTTTTAATATGTAAAACCGAGAACCTTCCGGTAGGCTTGCAATCGAGGATAATGATCAAATCTAAATGTTGTTTAAAAATAAGGTAACACGACGCGGGGCATCGCAGAGATCCCAAACATATCTCATATGCGCGTAAGTCATAGGAAAACACTTGGATACGTTAGTCGCTATGATGTGTGTTTGTCTTACGATTTAACAAAAAAAAAATAATAATAATGGGCTGCATTTTCATCTGCGATTTTTTGTTAAAACAAAATAGACCCATTTTTTAATAGAATAAACACAGGCGATGAAAAATGGATGTTTTACAACAATATGGAACAAAAAATGTCCTGTCCCACTGTTAACAGTCCAAAAGCCAATTTGTATCCAAAGAAAGTGAGGTTGTGTATCTGACGGAATTGGGAAAGCTTTTGTGTAATACGCGCTCCATCAGTACTTGTCAGAATTTATTCTGGCAAGTACTGTTTTCAAATCAACCGATTAAAGGCATTAATCGATGAAAAGTACATAGAATTATCCAATCAGATGGGTGTCATCTTCTAGAAGGACAACACCACACCTCATGTCTCTATGCAGACCCGACAGAGGTTGCTATATCTTGACTGGGGTGTCCGACTACAGCCGCCATACTCACCTGATCTTGCAACTTCGGATTGCTATTTATTTCGACTCCTTCAAAATTATTTTAATGAGACAAACTTCAATGCCCTGGAAGCATGTAAAAACTGCTTAGGCCAGTTCATTACTCAGAAAGATGCCAATTTCTAGAAATATGGGTTCATGAAGCTGCCTCAAAGATGGCGGAAGCTAATGGAGCAAAATGGCACATAAAGAGTTGAATAAATCTATGTACAAATATCTAAATTTCTAAAATTGTTACAACTTTTCTTCTGGTGCAATAAAATGGCTAAAACTGATTAGAATAGACTATCAAAATACTCATTATAATTAGACATTCTTGAATTCGTTTGTTAGTAAAAGAATAAATGAAGCGTTACTTGAAAAATTGCTTAGGGACAGACAATATTGTTATAATACCAAGGAAAGTAAAGATACATAACGTTGTGACATTATTTGTATTGTGTTGTGGAATGAATCTTTTTACTTATCAGAACTTATTGCCATTGCTCAAAGTGGCTAAGATCAAGAAAAACTGAGAAAACACCAAATACTTGGCAAAACCAACACTACCTTGTGCGTGTGTGAAAAGGCAAAATAAAATTTTAAAAAATATAAAAAAGTCAACTGACGTAAGATGTAATTTTATAAACAAGACTTTATAAGCATATATTTACAAAACCAGGGCTTAATGTAACATCGCGCAAAGAAGAAAACAAAAGTCTGTTTACAGTCTATAAGCACAGAATTTTCTACTTCTCTCCCGGTGGAAGAAGAAAACCAGTATTTTCTCATTCTTTTGCCAAACAGATTATAATGTTTTCTCGGTAATTTGCTTCTACTGCGTAAGTTTTACGTGATCAATTCTATCGTATCGTATCGCTGTCAGCTAAAAATAGCCTAATTTATATACTATGTATGAATTATCTTAGTGATACCAAGAATTGAAATTTTTGTCTCAATTCCTTCGTACGCAAAGATTTAAGCCATTGTAGCAAATTATGGTGTCAAAACACTATGAAAGTATAAAAATATATTTTTATAGTAAAAATACCAGCAATACATATTTGTAAAATAAATTACTAATGCTCTCCTCAAAATTAAATTTTGGCATTAAATGACCCATAAAGAGTTGATATGCCGTTAAAAAATAACAAAAACAAATTATCTTGTAAGGAGTTTGACATTTGTTTGCATCAAGTTTAATGTTTTAGTTGAGCTTTGTGTATTACAAAATTTTCCCTTGATAATTTTCGACATTCCCTTTGAAAGAGTAGCTTGGAAAATACAAAGTAATTAATTGGAAATTAAAGAAAACCGGTATACGGAATATTGTTGTTCCGTATCGAATAAAGTCTATCACCAGCTTTAAATTATAAATCAGTCGTATGATAAAGCAAACATTATCGTCATTACGGCTCACAGTAAATCATATATCATTTTTTTTACTTTGCGACAGTCTGAAATGTCATCGCCCCAGTGTTGCATCTAGCGACATTTCATCTCTCAGCCGGTTTACATTTTCAAGTAGGTACGTCTATCACTTGTTCAAACAAGCTTTCACTTATTGCCATAAGTGTTTGAAAAAAAAAAAGCATTAATTGAAAAAAAAAAGTTAATTCGTCCATAGAAAGACATAACTCAATTTGTGTGATCTTGGTGTCAAATTCTTCTAACTAATATTTTAAATATTACAAAGCTTGCGAGTCAGCTAAAATTTTCCCATAAACGAGTTACATTCGTCCATAGAAAGACGATCCCAACTCAATTTGCTTTGGGATTCCGTAGGAAATCTCAAAAGTGACACTATATAACATTTTTGATATGAAAATTAACTGACCAACTTAAGAAAAACTTTTTTTTTCGGAGTCCTAGTATCCCAGGTGGTAGAACAGAAAAATTGAAACTGCAAAATAAAAAGAGGCCTTCAGTTCTAATTCATCATAAAGAAAAAGAAACGAAATGTTAAATTCTATTTAATTCATAAATTAAAATGATATTACAAAGGATTGCTTTCCTCAGTAGTCAGCCTGAAAATTATTCCCAATAAACAGAAACTATGAAATAAACGAAATTTAGAATATAGAAAAATAGTGTGGTAATGCAGTTTAGTAGTTCAAGTATACTTCAATGATAGGAATGGTGGTTGATAATTTATTACGAATCAGCAAAACTCATGTCTTTGGTTATCTAGAATCTACTTTGCCCGGCGGAATCACATAAGAAATTGATCGATAATCAGAATAAATCCTTCTAATTTCAATAAAAGGATTAATCTCAAAAAGTGGGACACTATATAAAGCATTTTTTGATAACGAACGAAGACTTCAAATTAAGGCTTTTTGAAACATGATGCATCAACTTAAGAAAAAACCGAAAACCAAAACAAAATAAATTTTTTTAATTTTAAATTTTATATATATATTTTTATATATATATATATATATATATATATATATATATATGAGTCCTAGTATCCCAGGTAAATGAAAACTTCTTCCTTGTCAATTCAACGCTTTGGGGTGGGTGCCAAAATAATGAAACTTGATTTTGTTTGGGGACCTTGTGACACGCTCCTTCATTTTTTCTTAAGATTCTGTTTTTTTATAATTTCTGTGCAGTAGTCTTTTCCCAAATTCAGAATAATGTTGTGAAAAATAAATATATATATATATATATATATAAAAACTGCTCATTAAACCTTTTCGGTATTTAATTTAACTGAGATAGGATCTTTTTGGAGACTACCTTTCTTATTGTCTGAGTCATTCATCAAGTGTAAAGAATCTTTGAAAGGTAACCGATGGTAATGTTAAATTCTACTAATGAATAATTCTAGGTGCAAATCTCAAATGTGCATCACGCTTGGTATTTTATTCCTCAATCTTTTTAGTTTCCGTTAATGAAAAAAAGACTAAATTTTTCTGTATTTGTGTGTATACTTAAATAATGAATAATAGTATTCTTTAATCACGAAAACGCCAGGAAAAAGTACTAGAATTCATTATTTGAGCATACTGATCATGTTCTAGTCTATGGAAAATAGAATCAAAAGCAAATCCCAATGATAACATATATATATATATATATATATATATATATATATATATATATATGTAGTCATCCACAGACAGAACGGCCAATTCTCGTCTGATATATATATTGAAAAGAAGGGAATAACGTTTTTTCTCTTCCATGCCAGCACCCAGAGAACTCAACTGTTACATTATATATATATATATATATATATATATATATGAAACATGAAAAAGACTGACCACGTGCTACCACTTTTATATTTAGATTCTCTTATAGTGAGCTTATATTATTTATCCAACGAAATAACACATTAGAAGTAACTTCATGAAATATTCCTTATTATTTAGTAAAACTTGTCACATTAAGAACAATAACAAAAAATGGCCCCTAAAGCGACCATTTGGCAATAGGAATCATATCTTAGCTCGATTTTCCAAATATTATCAAATCTTGACTAACGTATATTCTCGCAAGCTTGTATGTAACTAAAAAAGTAGAGTCAATCCTGGACTCACGTTAGTAAATCATTTGAAAGTAATTGTGTTGAAATTTTCTTTTTATAACGTAGAACTTCGAAAAAAACACATCCCCGAATATCGATATCTTTTTCTCACTTACTATTACCAGCTATCTACAAAATTAATTTAACTCTTAACTCTCAAATTTCATCCCATGGATTAACAACTAGAAAATTGTGAATACAAGATGAAATAGGGATGAAGCTACATTTTCACTTTATTGAAGTGGTAGAGTATTTTTTTTTTTAGTAGAAATGATGTTTTCGACTCCAAACCATGATTGACTCCATGGTCATCATCTGATGGAGGCATTTTTGTTTTACAACAGCATGTGTCAGAAATCATACCATTCTCTGTTATAATTTAACTGGAAGTCCTCCTTTTTTTTGAGGGTACCTCTCGATTGCTGGTTATATTCCTCTCTTTAGGAAGAACTCTAAAGCCCACATGCATGATCTGGGAGTTTATGTTCGCGAACATATCCCGCTAATTAAGGAACTTTCTCTTGAATCTCCAGACCAGTCTTACATGTGTCTCTCTTTTTCTACTAAACTCAGTCAGCTATCTCGTCTTTCTTTACTGTTCCCCTTCTCCCCAAGACTGCGTGCCAGATAGTATTTCTGATAATATAGGCAAGGCCATTTCCCTACACCCGTTTGCAAATATATTTGTGTTCGGTGACTCTAATGCCCACCATACCACTCCGTCGCTGATCTCGCTGGCATCCACGCCCTGAACTTCTCAATCACTCAATCTCTCACGCAATGGTTGACTCCCCCCCCTGTTTCTCCAGTAACACTGATGGACACGCTTTTTTTTCTAGATCTCTTTTTTACCTCTATCCCTGACTCATGTCGTACTATGCAGCTCTGCCCTCTTGGCAATTCTGATCATGCGATAGTGTCTGTAAATATCTCTTTCCGCTCCCCCACTAGCCAAGAACCTCCTACCAACAGAATATTTTTCTGTTATCAACGAGCGGATTGAGACTCATTCCGTGATTTCCTTCGTGACGTTCCTTGGAATGTTTTTAATCTTCCTATTCAAATATGCGCGTTTGAGGTCTCTTCCTGGGTGAAAGTCGCAATCAATGCTTTCATTCTATCAAGGAAATACCAAGTTAAACCGCGTTCATCTCCTTTGTTCTCACCAGCATGCTCGGCCGCTATAGGTCACAGGAATCACTTTTTCCGGCTGTACCAGAGCGACAAGTCTGATTGCAACAGACGTCTCTTCGTAATGAGTGCAACGGGCCCTCAAAGAAGCGAAGTTGCTAAGAGAGAATGAACCAATGTATAGCGTTTTGCAAGCTTGGTTCTAAAGATTATTGGCGGTTTTGCAAGAGTGTGCTGAACAACAGCAAAATCTTAATCCCTCCTCTATTCAATCACTTCGAGGTCCTGACATCTACAGAAGATAAGGTTGAATGCTTTTCTCGGAAATTCTCTTTCATCTCGACTCATTTGGAGTACACCTAATTTCCCTACAAGGACAAAGGTCCTATTGAGTGATACTGGCCTCTGGTATCATTTCTAAATTTAAGGCAAGCGGAGATGACAGGATCCTAGCCGTCGTCCTAAAGAAATATGATCCCGAACTGGTTACAGTTCTCTCCAAACTCTAAAACTCGCTGCTTCCTGCTTACCAGTTTGTTGGAAGTCCTTGTCTGTAATTCCTATTTTACGAGCTCTGGAGAACCATTTGACCCCTCTAACTATCGCCCTATTAGTCTCCTATAGCTTTCGGCGACGTATTCGAGGCTTTAATCAACGCTGTAGTGGTTAAGCATCTCACCTCTCACGAGCTACTCACTGACAAACAATATGGATTCCGTTTTACCAGGTCTACTGCTGATGTGCTAACGGCCATGATTGAATATGTATATCAAGCTCTTGATAATAGCGGCAAGCTCGAGCTGTGGCTCTGGATATCTTGAAGGCGTTTGACGGTATTACTGGACGATTGTTTGATTTAATCCAGTAATTCCTCTCAATGAATGTCGTTTTGAACGGGCTCGCTCCCAAATCCTTTCACACGAATACAGGTTCTCCCAAGGCTTTATACTGTGTCCTGTGTCATCAGATCCTAAGTAGGCATTTATGCTGATGATACTACCATTTATATTTGTCTCAATAGAAAATCCGTCAGAGCTGACAAAGTTAACCTAGGCGCTGCTCTTGAAAAGAAACTTCAGTCTGTGGTTAACTCGGGGAGGAAATTGCTCGTAAATTTTAATGCCTCCAAAACGAAACTGCTTTCATTTAATCACCACAGAGAAACTTTCCTGCCGCCAACAGCATGGCTGATCCTAGACTCATGGAGAGTAACACACTGCGTCTTCTGGCCTCACGTTTTCAACTGACTTGAAGTGGAACGACTACATCAAACTACTAGCTGCATCTACTGCAAGGAAATTTGGGTCACTTTGTCGTGTCAGTAGGTTTTTCTCGTCAGAGTCCATCTTGCACATTTAGAAATCTACCATTCATCCGTGCACTGAATATTGTTACCATATCTGGTCTAGTGCTCTTGCTACTCATCTCGAGATTCATGACAAAATCCAAAGAAGGATATGCAATATAATCGATCCTGACTTGGCATCTCGATTTCACTCACTTTCTCACCGACGTGACGTAGCTTCCCTCTGTCTTTTCTATAAATATTTTCATGGCAACTGCTCTGACGAGCTTTTTTCCACGGTGCCCGAACTACGTGAGTTTAAGCGTGCTACTAAATTGGCATGTAAGTTACACCCTTTTACTGTTGAATTAGTTCAATGTAACCACCACATCTGCTCCAACAGTTTTTTTTCTCGAACTTCCCATATGTAGAACTCCCTTCCGTTTCCTTGCTTTCCTGATAACTACAATCTTCAAAAATTGAAATGCAGCATCAATTGCCATCTTTTATCTTCTTGAACCTCATTCATCTTTTCCCCTTTCCTCTGTCCCCGCTATAACTAGTTAATTCTCACACCTTCACCTCTGTAACTTCATGCGTACCAGTGGCATTCTTGCCTTGCTTGGGGTGAAATGATTAAATATATATATATATATATATATATATATATATATATATATATATATACTGTAAATGTTAATTTTCCATATGCACTCCTAAGTACCATTTTTTTTTAGCTAGTTTCAACTTTGACAAATATTTTTCTCGGATTATGAAAAATAAAATTGCTAGACATTGATACTTTAATAAATAATCTCATGTAAATACTAGAAAATAAAATATAAGAGAGAGAGAGGGAGAGAGGGGGAAGAGAGAAAGAGGCAGAGAGAAAGAGAAAGAGAGAGAGTGGAAAAAGGAGAATAGGATTGTTATATAGAAACAATGTAATATTTTGTTGTTTTTGTCTTTTTATTTAGGATCATTCTGATATCCTATTTCGGTAGATTATGGGCTGAGATTCTTATGTTGATGAAATAGACATGCTTTCCTTACCCCAGCCATAGCATCTAGTCTATTATTGGTAAATCTTTACGCTTGTGTAACGTCTTTGACAATCGCAGAAATCTCATGTCCATTTAACACATGTAGCATACAAATATGATAACGTTTAGCAGTAAGTTGATTTCAAGGAATCATCCCAGTCTCAAATACCAGACGTAAGTTTTGTGTTATAATACTTTTTCAAATGAGTAGATTTCATGCAACTTCTCGATGGCAATAAAATAGAATTATTTAATGACAATCTGATATCCAGTGTGGCTTTCTATATGAAACCTAATTGGTTTATTGTAATATACTGAAGTATTTTTTAAATGCCATGTCATTTCGGTATGTAGGTGATTATAGCTCTTCATAGGGCTGACATTTCTTTAAATATGTGCGAACTGTCATGAATTCTTGGGAAAATAATGGAGTGGTTTCCTGTTGTTTTCTCCACAGTTTTGAAACCAGAGTAATTCTTCTCTTAAACTGGCTAAAATCCAAGACTAGAAGGCACCGTCTACCCAACTATTTAAACTATAACTGGTAAGAGGAAAAGAAAAGGATACTTGTGCAAAGTAAATGCAACAGATTTGTCTGGAATTTGAACTCGACTCGCTGATTCAATTTTTCGCCCAGATTTAAAATATGTCCGAATTAAAATTTAATTAAGAAAAGAAATTTTCTCAAAATAACTACATCAATTATTGTCCCAAAATAAAAGTAGACTTAGGCTATTGTTAAGAACAAGAAAAGGAAAAACCTTCTAAACATAACATTAAAATGCCCTTCATCTTTACCGGATGAGCCACGAATGAGTGGATAGTAAGTTTGCACTGATTAAACCCGAGGAAAAAAAAAGAAAAAGAAAGAAAGAATTGCAATAACACACATGATCCCATTTTATGAACATATCAATTAAGCTCTCCGAACTCGGCATTTTGAGTTCTCTGCCTCCTTCGAACAACTCTTAACTCTAGAATGACCATTGGCAGTACAAGTAGCCAATATAATTGCACAGCTTTTATGTTATTTTATACAAACTCTTTTTAAACGTTTCGACTTGTTAATTGACATTTACTAAAGTAGGCTTGCTGACGTAAAACGTGTCTTCGAATAATTGTTACCTATTTATTGCAAATAATAGAACTAATGAATTTATAACACACACACACACGTATACACTGTTATTCGTGCGGGCATGTGCTGTCTCCCCCTCTCTTTTTCTACATATATATAGATATATATATAATGCCAATATACATTTTCTCTTATCATAAACTAAAAGCTAATAAAATATCACTTTTACAAGATATCTCGAGCAAATTAATTGAGTTAAATGTAGATACAATTTAGATAGACATGTTATCACTTTAAAGTTTTTTTCTTTAAATATAAATATTTGATTTTGAATTTACTTTAGATTTACAAGTCAGTCGCTCCAGGTAATACATGAAATTATGTTAAGAAAATATAGATTACAATAATAATAATAATAATGATAATAATAATAGTGATGAGAATATATATATATATATATATATATATATATATATATATATATATATGTGTGTGTGTGTGTTTTATATATAAAAAAATAAGTAAACACCAAAAAGACTGTAACTAGAACATCAATCACACACACACACACACACACACACACACACACACACACACACACACATATATATATATATATATATATATATATATATATATATATATATATATATATATATATATAGTGAGCATCATTAGAAAACTATGGCCAAAAACTAAATGGCAGAAGAATTCACGTAATCTTGAAGAAATGTGTTAGCTCAGCTACAACGAATGTCATCGTACCTATAAAAGTGGTAAATGATTTATTCGTACAAATTTCTGGTGCAGTTATTTAACATAGGGAAAACGGCATGAAGTAATTTCTTGAAATAGCTATTCTGTAATAAATTTTCATTTCCTGACAATTTTTGTCAAAAAATGCAGAATTTTATCATGATTTAAGTCAGATGGGCAAACTTTTGGATGTCTGGTCTCGTCGGGGTATGTCATATCTACGGCTCTCATCTTTAAACCCTGTTAAAAACATTATAAGAATAATTAATATAATGTATATATATATATATATATATATATATATATATATATATATGAAGATGTGCTGAAAAGTTCTTGATCCGACGAAGAAACTCTTCTGGTCATTTTGGTTATCTGTTCAGATTTGGTGAAATGGGTCATACCGAATCCTTCTGCAGCAACTCCATATATATATATATATATATATATATATATATATATATATATATATATATATATATATATATATAGTTAATTTACATTTTACAATATTAAAAACAGGACAAGAATATACATAGCTACAACGGTCAAATGAAACAAGCATCTTAACCGTTTACCACTAGTGCTCCATCCACGACCTTAATGGTTGTAGTTGTAGCACTCGTGGTGAAGAGTTTATATATGTAACATATGCACTGCATACATTCATTGTTTTTTCACGATAAATAAGTTTTGTATAAAAAATAATTATTGATAATTTTTACTATCTTCTTAGCACTTGTGATAATTAAAAAAAAAACAAGCGATATTAGTAGTCTAAGCAGAGAAAGGCCCTGCTACCAGATACCACTCCCATACAAGTTCCATGCACAGGCACAGAGAAGGTGAGAGAAAGGTTAAGGGGTTAAGATTGAGGGAGCAAAAAAAAAAAAATAAATAAATAAATAAATAAAAAATATAAGTATTATGCTGATGACACTACAATTTACTCCTGTCTCAATTGTAAATCCGTCAGCATTGACAAAGTTAACCTGGCCGCTATTCTAAAAAAGGACCGCTAATCAGTGATTAACAGGGGCCAAAAAAGATTTATTAATTTTAATGCCTACAAAACTAGACTGCTTTCACTTAACCCTCACTGAGAAACTTCGCTACCCGCCATCTTCATGGCTGATGCTCGACTTCGAGAGTGCGTCTCACTGCGCCTTCTTCGCCTCACTTTTTCCACCAACTTGAAGGAACAACTACATTGAATCGAGAGCTGCATTTACTGCAAGAAAAGTTGGTTCATTATGTCGTTCCAGAAGGTTTTTCCCGTCAGAGTCCATTTTACACATCTACAAATCTACCATTCGTCTGTGCATTGAATACTGCTGCCATATCTGGTCTGGTGCCCCTGCTACTCATCTCGATGTCCTTGACAAAATCCAAAGAAGGATCTGTAATGTAATCGATCCTCGCCTGGCATCTCGACTTCATTCAATTTCTTACCGACGTGATATTTTTATGACAAGTGGTCTGATGACCTATTTTCCCTGGTTACATGAATTTAAGCGTGCTACTAGATTTGCATCTAGGTCCCACCAGTTTACTGTTGAAATAGTTAAATCCAACCGCCATTTCTCCAACAGTTTCGATTTGGCATCTCGACTTTAGTCACTTTATCTTTTCTACAAATATTTTCATGGTAACTGCTCTGACGACCTATTTTCCATGGTGCCCCGATTACATGAATTTAAGCGTGTTACTTTATTGGTATCTAGATGCCACCCTTTTACTGTTGAAAGAGTTAAATATAACCTCCACTTCTACTCCAACAGTTTCTTTTATTGCACTTCCCGACTGCGGAACTCCCTTCCACTTACTTGCTTCCCTGATAACTACAATCTTCAGGGATTTAAATGCAACGTCAATTGCCATCTTCTGTTGTCTTGAACCCCTTTCATTTTTTATACTTCCCTAAATCCCCCTATACCCAGTCTTTTCTCTCACTTTTACTCCCTATATCCTCCACCTGCGTACTAGTGGCCTTACCATCTTGCTTACAGAGAATTGCTTAAAAAAATATAAGAGATTAGGCATTATATAGCAGTCCAACACGTTTTTCTTTGTTTCTGTGGACATTATTCAATTTTGTTAGCGACTTCAGTGAAAAAAGAAACATATTTTTTTTCCACAAAATTCATCCATCAGTTCAAACGCAACGATTAAAACATTATGAAATCATTAACGCTTGACATCCAAGGGGAATTAAATTTTATGCACATACGTGGATGCGCATGTGCGTGAAAATATATGTAAATATGTTGTATGTGTTTATAAATGGATATTTGTCATTTTAGTAGTCTTAATTCGTCTCCCCCCAGATTATAAATGTACAAAGTATTTTTTCTATAACCTTTAATGAAAATTGATGGATTCGTTTTTGTTTTTCAAAGTAAGTGTTTTGATAGTGGGCAGGTCTTTCGTGTCAAATGTCAAAGCGGTCAGTTGATTTGTACTTGTTGATTTTTTTTTATTTATTTTGAAATGGTGTAGTTAAGCACTAGCTCCAGGCACGTCAGCAACAGGATTGTATTTGACATTGAATGTCGAGTTCACTCGCTGTTTAGATGTTTACTAAAGTTGTGGGTCAATTTTTGCTATCTTTTGAATCCTGATGAATAGATTATTTGTCTTTCCAATGATACACACCTTCTTTTCATTAAAATTTAATTTCACGTCATTTCCTGTTCGACTTGTGGATCTCGGACTATTCGAAAGCTAAAAAAAACATTCGCATTTGTTTTATTTTCGTTTTACTTTTGGTAATATAAATAAAATAAGGCACCGTGTTTCTTACTTAGTATGGAAATCGACGGCGTTATTGAAAAAAAGGAACTTCAGTTATAGGAATGATAGCCATTACGTTACCTAGCGATTATGTGCTGATACCCATTACACTAACTGGCAGCTACGTGTTGTGCCCATTACACTACTTGGCGCCTACGTGCTGATAGCCATTACACTACCTGGCGCCTACGTGTTGACAGCCATTACACTATCTGGCAGCTACGTGCTGATAGCCATTACACTATATGGCAGCTACGTGCTGATAGCCATTACACTACCTGGCGCCTACGTGTTGATAGCCATTACACTACCTGGCAGCTACGTGCTGATAGCCATTACGCTATCTGGCACCAATGTGCTGATCGTCATTACGATACCTGGCACCTCCATGCTGATAGCCACTATGCTATCTGGCACCTATACTGAGAATAATTACGTTGTCTGGAACCTAAGTGCTGATCGCCACTATCTGGCACCTCCAACGTAATGACGAAATTTATTTAATCTACTGTCCTGGTCAATTCTAGCATTTCAACACCTTGAATTTTCCTTACTGACCGGGGAAAACTAGTAGATTTCTTTGAAAAAATTACAAGTACAAAAATGTAAATATCTGGGAAGTGTTTTGATAGAAAGTACGACACTGGAGTCCGAAGGCTTATTGGGATAGCAAAAGTTGTCTTCCAAAAGCTAAGCAAAGTATTAAGAAACAGAAAAAAATCATCAGAAACAACCCTCCTGACGGTGAATCCTGGACAATCTCGTCACAGATGAAGAAGAGACTTGAAGCAACAGAAATGGGGTTTTACAGAAGGATGATGAGAATATCATGGATCGAACATGTGAGCAACGACAAAATTTTAGGGAAAATGTAAACGAAAAGGATACTTATACTTAACATCAGATAGAAGCAGTTGAAATTTCTAGGGCACATAAAGAAGAAAAAGGGCTTGGAAAAACACAGGACAGATTGAAGGCAAGAGAGTCTGAGGAACATCGTATAACGTACCTTGCGAACTTGGCGGAACAAGTTTTAGGAGAGATAACAAAATGATAAAAGTTATTAAGAGCTATAACAGACAGGACATTGTAGAGAGTCATGATCCCTAATGTTCTGAAGGGACACGGTACATAGAAGAAGTGCCTAACCGACGTATGTCTACTGCTATCTCCAATTTTAGCTTTTTTCACACCCTGACATTTTCGTCATTGACCAGGGAAACAGAAGACTTAGGAAGAAAGTAAGCACTGGTAATATGGTGCCTATCAAACGGCATTGATCAAAGACATAAACCATTTTCCTTGTTTTTTTCAGGAAGAATAAACATTACTTATCATTTTTCTTGAATACGATCATAAAAGATAACAGATTTTGAATTTGTTATTCAGACAACTTGTTATAATTCGTATCTATTAATGATAACCTTTAATTTGTCAAATCGTGCCTGTCGTCACGTTGGCGAAAGCCTCATTTGCATAAGAGATTATTCAACCAGACGATTACATGATGTTGATGTCAGCGTTTGTCGCGCAGACTGCAAGTCAACGCATTGCACTAGATATCAAATCACCTCTTCAAAGCTGCACGAACCATTCGCTTATAAGATAAAAGCATTTGTTGGTTTACATTTGACAAACAATACATTTCAAGAGCTCTCTCAATTTCAGTTATATGGAGAGATGCATAAATAAAGTGTTGAAATTACTCATTTGATTAATCTTTAGGTTCATACCAAATGTTTTGGTTTCGATGCAGTCGCCTGTCTTAAAAAGACTACTAAGCCAAATAACACGACGCTAATAGCTACATATATGCACATATGCCAAAAGTCATGGGATAAGCGTCTAGTATCATGTAGGACTCCTTTAGCTTGGTAAAGTGCGGTAACTCAATGTAGTATTGATTACACAAGTGATGGAATGATTTCTTGAGAGATTCCGTCTCGATAATTATCCACAGCGCCCATATATTTGTATTTACAGGATCTTCACTAAATGCTCGACCAGAGTCATGTCAAGCGAAAACGGTAACCACGCCATTTTTTGAAAGACTTCAGAATCTTCCACAAACCAATTCTGGGCAACGTGGGCAACACATAATGCAATATCCTGCTGGAATAACCCGACGTTGTTATATGTATTCAATGAATCAATGGATTCAATGAATTATTGTACCATAGAGGCCACAGGTCAATGACGTGTTTTCTCGCGCCATCGGTACCAACCACCTGCTGCGTGAACACACGCCTCACAATTATGCAACTACCACCAGCCTTCACGGTGTCTTGTGCCATTGTTGACAACTAGGGTCCATGTCTTCACTCGAACCCTACTATTGGCCCGAAACAAGAGGAATTGTGACTAATCGATTCACAGCATACGTTGTCACTCCTCCAGAATTAATTTAATGATGTTACAAGACCAGGGGAGGCGCTATGTTCAGTGCCGTGGTACTAATAATGGCATCCTGTTTGATCTTCTGCTCTCATAAACCATTGAAACTAAAAAAAAAAACAACACAAAACTGACCTGCTGAATATTCGCCTTGTACCACCCGTGTTGAATGTGGATATGACTTGAGTCATTCTCATTTTATTATTATAGACAATGTTTGCCAGAATTGGTCACGAAAGACATTAAGGAATCGTGGTCAGCTACAACGCTATCCACAGTGAATTGTCAAATGTTCATACAATTTCAGTGATGTTCCACCTACCGGCCAATCTTTAGTGTTTGGTGGATGGGACATACCTGAAAGATATCGTAAAAGGTTTGGGAAAACCATGAATCATTCTTTTCTGTTACTCTTCTCCCACTCCCATGTGTTAATTAGTAACTTTGACTGATTTCTCTAAACTATGAGAAGGACTAGTCTGATTATAAAACTGTAGAGGCATCGACGGAAGCCTTTTAACTATTTCTCTAAAGAAGTCATGACAATTCAAAGATAATAAAGAAAAACAATTTGAATTTGTGATCGGTTATATTGAAAGGGCAATTTAAAAAAAAAACCTTAACCCTTAAGGATCGCAGGGGTACACCATCACTGCTATATATTTCCTGGGCAAAGTAGCCTGGCGAAGCCCAACCCTCTCCATGTGGTTTGAATTCTGAGTTTTATCTTCTAGACCGGTAGCCACTCAAGGCTATAGGACTCAGTCTATCCTTCTATTTATCCATAGTTAGGAGGTGGGAAAGAGATGTATTCATACATTCCCCAAGGGTATTAGCACGTAAGTGAATATAATGAACTTGGCTGGAATTCGTACTCGGTACTCCAATTCCTTGATCTATTACTCCACCGTGCCTCCAACAAAATACTAACATAGGTATAAGTATTTCTAGATACTGCAGTTTACCTCCTTATATATACCAGATGTCCATTGATAACATGCGTATATTGTACTATACCGACCGGAAAAAAAAAAGTTTCAGATTCTTGAAACACTTATTAAGATAAAGAATTCGGAACTGGATAAGCTTTTCAATCTAGATTTTTAATGCATTTAATGCATTTAAATTACAATTTTATATTGAAAAAAGAATCTCGCTTGATACCTCATAATTGACGTTATCGTAACACCCAAATGCCATAATTCTGACGTTTAAAAGTCGAATTTTATAAAATAACTGATATCGATAATTACAGTTTTATTCTTAATAATTACAGTCTTGGCTGTTGATAATGATTAACAGAATAGTCGAAAGAGCTAGATCAGAAATGTTTGGGCACTTATTAACTACACTAATCAGTACCCGGCATTCTCTTGTACGGGAACAGGAAGTTAAAAGGAAAATGACAAAGAACTCCTTGTTGATGGCCTTTAATGAAACTTGTATTATATGTGCATATATGCACACACTTAAGCGCATTTAGATATGCAATGGTGGGCAAGATTTTCAAGCACAGAGATGGATAACATCTGGAATCTTTTCGTTCAGAAAGAAAATACACTCAAAAACATTCCAATATTTGAGTCAGAATACACATTTCACAGGAAATTGGTTAACGTTAGTTAAAGCATGTCATTTACGTTAGTCTGTTGTCTGGTAGAAAAACAGAGAAAAGGCGTGAAGTTATTGTCCGTTTATATTAAACGAAGCGATATGAAAGCGGAATGGGAACCATTTGCTCTCCAGGAATGTAATAATTATGAAGATTTAGAAATATACCCGTATTTACTTTTGAAAAGCTTTTTTAGTTTTTATTTTCGTTTATCATTTTGTAAAATTTTGATAAATCTTTATTAAAGCAATATAACCAGCAACAGACAAAGCTTACCCAACTATGTAAATTAAAGTTGCAGAACAACTCGAAAATTGTAATTGCAAGGAAGAGATATTGACTTAAAGTAATATGACTACTATGTTTGTGTTAAAAGAACATTATCATAATTAGTATTTAATGTGGAAAACGTTGTGACATATGTTATAGCATTATTTAACTTTACACTTTTGTTCAATACCTTCAGGTAACATTATATAAAGTTACTTTCATTCAAATCTTTATGTTAAGCCGGCATGTTATGATTCACCAAATTGTTTTTGGATTTTATACAGAGGCTCATATAAAACTCGTGAACCGAGGGCAATATTCCGTTTTTACAGGACAATTTTAGAAGGTGAGAAATACTTACAGTATAGCATTTGTCTCTTAACTAAGTATGTGTCAATAAAACTGTAAACCTGTTTGGTTTGATGTCTTCATACATCATACATAAAATGTGATGATCCTGCATTATCTGATAAAGATGGCGGGTATTGAATTCTACAGCTTGTTCTCTATTTTAATTTTTTTAAAATTTTTTTCCCGACCTCAAAGTGTTTGCTTTCAGCGCTATCAAACTTGGGAGATACAAATCTGACAAAATTTCCTGTTATTAGCAGTTTAAATTAAAGTGCCAAAAATTAGAGACTGATGTTCATTGAATGGTTTTTCACTTTTCAAATTATAATAATGATCTCAGCTGGATGACATAATAGTTAAATAGGTAGGGTAGCTGTGGCGGTGAAACTATGGAGCAAGGTAAGTGTTTAAAATGACATCGGGTTGATTTATGGAGTCAGAAGAATGGCATATTCTCTCTCCGAGGTGGCGATTTCCCTAAGGTTCTTCTCTGGCAACAGTAACCTTAGAGAAAATCCATTAGCACATGAAAACTGTGGGCGCTTACAGATGATATAAGAAAGGGCTCACCGGTGACTGACAAGGATGGTAACCAGCTGATGAACTAGAACATAGCATTCAAACATATCCCGATTCGACGCTGGGTCCGTTCAACCGGTAAGTCAAAACACTGCATTCCACGAGGCTTCTTTATCGTCGACTAACAAAAGTATTATGGACACCCAGCCATTGTTTACTGACTTTCACCTGGGACAGGGTAATTCGTTATGTCGTCTGATTAGACGAGTCAGACTTCTTTCCGGTAGGTGTTCGAGTTTAGGTATTCCTTTCGGGTAGACGGTCGAGTTCGTGTTTGGAGATGTCCTCATGAAGTTATGGATCCAGTTGGTGGATCTGTAATAATGTGACTTATGTTCTGTTGGATTTATTACTTGTATGAAGAGTTATTAATTTTATGAAGATGTAATACACGGTTGTAAACAAAAAGATCAACCGAAGTTATGAGTGACCAGGACGTCAGAAATTCAACGATGTATTGTAATATCAGACAAAGGGAAATATGGTCAGAATATAGGAAAGAACACAGGGATAACGAAAGATGCTTTCAAAAACTGAGAAAGGGATTAAAGCATTTAATTATAACATTAAAGACATGTGCGATGACTTTTCTATAAAAAATGAATGCTGGATAATTTCATAAATAAAAAAAAAGACTTGAAGCAACCGAGATGTCGTTCTACCAGTGAATGTTTAGAATACCAGGGAAAGTGCATGCAACAAATGGACATTATTTAATTGAAGTGGAAACTATTGCTGCTAATAAATAGATAGGTTACATTTTGGGGATACGTTACGAGAAAAAAAATCTTGGAGAATTTAGAACTCAAAATACATCATGGGTATATTAGTCCATCAAGAATAACAGCAAGTTTTTGCAAATGGATGGAGGGTAAAAAAGCAGAATGACAAATAGGAACCATACAAGAAAAAATATGTTTGAGAGCAAAAAAAAAAGTCAGGAAACAGTTTTTGGGATGAGGAAAAGAATGGCGGCAATTTCTTTCACTCTGTCAGAGAATGTCGTATGCCAGTTTTCCACGATACGGTATCTACAGGTTTTATAAAACATGCAATTGCTATTAAATATTAAAATGATGTTCATTACTAATTAAAGAATATTTCTGTCTTAAGCTGTGTGTGATGCGGTAATGAACAACTCAAAAGCAACTTTTTTTGTTTACATTAACACACCCGATTTTTGATTCAAATAAGTGAAGGAAAATATTAAAAGTATACAGGACCGGATTATGACATTTTTGGGGCTCCTATGCTATTGAAATTATGTCCACCCCCACCTGAGGCAGAGTCATCCTTTAACTCACCTGCACACGCCTTGAATATTTTTAACTCGTGTTATATTTTAGTGACATTTATATAGCTTGAAGTATACTTATTGCAATTTCTTTAAATAAACTAGAATTTCTATCTTTTGTTTTTCAATAAAATATTCTTTAAGAAATACCATTATCTTTTGTAAATCAAAATAAATCTTAACTAAGATTAAAACATTTTAAACTAAAATCAAACATGTTATCTACTTGAAACACAATGACCCAAACAAAAAAATGAATTTCCCTGCTTTGCTTTCTGTAAATTCAGATAAATATGAGTTTCTCATATTGATATCATTTTAGTTTATAAAACTATTTCGAAATTATAACATCTAGAGAATTAAAATCTTTCTTTTATAAAAGCTTGAGGGACCTAGGCTGCAGCCTATAGTAGCCTAAAGGACAATCCGGCCCGATAGCTATTGTTTGTTATTTCTTAAAATAAATTCTTCTTTCATTTAAAGAGATAAGCCGATCAACCAATGACCCAATTAACAGAAATCTACCGTATTTACTTAACATTATTCGTGTTTTATTCCAGTTCTCTGCTAGTAAAAAGTGCCACGTGGGAAAATCGGCATTTAATATTTTTCGATTCTTGGATTCAAACGCATATTAATGTTGCTTCCTCTTAAGATATATCATCGTGCGTTAAACCGATGTGGCTAAGGTTAGGATAACTACCCTATATTAACATGTATAAGGTGACTTTTAGATAAGACGAAGTAAAAAAAAAAGTATACGGTATACTGTGCTGCCGCTAGAAAATTCGATGTGACCGAGAAGTTGGTAAGAGAGTGGAGAAAGAATTTATCAGTTTCGACAAACAACTCTCAGAATTTGAGGTTTCTTTTTTAGAATTGTAGTATAAGACGACCCCTAATATTAAGAGTGATTAAAGGCCGTCTTATACGCTGAAATATACGTTAACAAGGCGGGAGACGAACGCCGTGAAATTATATAGGGCGTGTGGTGAGGGAAAAGAAAAACAAATGTTATGGGATCTTACCCATACTAATAATAATGTACTATTCCATACTTAATAAATACTGCGCCTCAGGAATAGGCAAGTGGCGACGAAGTTTCGAATTCATTCGGTGGAAGAAAAAAAGAATTCGTTCGCCACAGTATAACAAGTGGCGACGAGCAAACCAACTCTCTACGCGGAGGACAACCCTTTTTTTTTGCTATCCGTGGCGACGAAGAAACCCTAAAAGAGTAATACGAAACTAATTCCAAAAAAAAAAAAAAAAAAAAAAATACGTTAACATGGTAGATTTTAAGTCAACCATTATAGAACTTATCAAAATCCAATTTGAACAGCAACAAAGGTACGAACTGAAACATCTGGAATTGCAAGAATTATTGTTATGTGCAATGACAAATAAGGAGCAAAAATCTGAGAACGAAGCAGTTCTCTCACAAGACGCTATTTGGAGTAATATCGAAGATTTCAAGTACGCACCCGATGAAGATAAAACTTTTGCAAATTACTTCCGAAGATCTATATGATTTTGACTGCAAAGATTGGTCAGACGCACGTAAAGTACGCCTATTACTAAGAAAATTACGCACAGGCGAATATACAAAATTCGTAGATTACATCCTTCCCAGAAAAACAAGCGAGTTAACGTTCACAGAATCCATAAAACTGCTAACGGAACTTTTCAGCCATAATAATTCACTATTCCATAAAAGATGGAAATGGTTGAACCTTACAAAAAAAGGACAGTGAAGATTACATAACTTTCGCATCCATTGTTAACAAATATTGTAACGACTTCAGATTATCGGAACTCAGCGCGGACAATTTCAAATGCTTAATTTACGTTTCAACCAAAGACTCGGAAATGAGACGCAGAATACTTACTAAATTGGAGAGTGAACAAGATCTGATACTTCAAAAACTCTCCGAAGACTGCCAGAGATGCATCAGTGTGAAGAAAGACTCAAAATACATAGAACAAGCTGGCATAACACACGTACGCAAAGTACGAGGGCAACCAAATTTTCCCTCCTCACAAACAAACCGAACCGATTTTCCCGCCTCAAAAACAGGTAAAACAAAATTTTCTAATTATAATCAACATAAAAAAACTTACCACCCAGTCCATGCTACCGTTGTGGGTCTTGGCATTGGGTTAAAGACTGTACATATCGTTTTAAAACTTGTCTATCATGTAAAAAAATTGGCCACAAAAGTTCTCATTGTTGGTATAGAAAAGAAAGCAAAAGCAGAATAAGAATTACGAGGACTGATCAAGCAGATGAGACTAATATAAGAAAATATGTACAAGTTGAAATGCAAAACAGAAAAGTTAGGTTACAGCTGGATTCTGGCTCAGACTTAACTAACATAAACCTACAAACATGGAGAAAACTGAACAAACCTGTCATGTTAAAAACGGATAAAATTGCTAGATCAGTTACGGGGAGAAAGATAAAATTCGAGGGTGAAGTAATTACAAACGTAACATATAATGGAATGAGGAAAAAACTAAAAATGTATGTCTTAAGAAATACTGAAAACCTATTCGGGACAGACTGGATGCAAAAATTCGAATTGTGGGATTTACCTATTAGTACGTACTGCCAAAATGTAAAAAAGCTTATCAACCGAGGCAGACAAATTAATAGGAAAACTAAAAACGAGTTTCCCCGAAGTATTTTCAGCAGGTCTCGGAAGATGTAAGAAAATGGCAGCTAATATCGAAATAAAGGGAAACGTTCAACCTGTTTTCAAGAAAAAAAAGAGCGTACCATTTGCGTCAATAGAAAAAATTGACCAAGAATTAACTAGACTCGAAAATACGGGCATATTGAAAAAAGTAGAATACAGCAAGTGGGCCGCAGCGACGGTCTACGTCAAAATCAGGAGAAATTCGAGTTTGTGCTGATTTTTCTACAGGTTTGAACGCAGCAATAAAGGACTACCATTATCCTCTACCCAGTTCAGAAGAAGTATTCACTAAATTAAATGGCGGAAAATATTTTTCAAAAATTGATTTAAGTGAGGCGTACCTGCAAATTCCAGTCGATAAATTTCTACCAAGTAAAACAAAACAAGTAACACAGTATTACGCACCAAAAAGAAAATTCCTCCCAGGAGAAAAAGGTTTTTTAAGGCATATAAAAATAATACCTCTTACTGGAAGCAAGGCATAATTGAGAAAAGAATTGGTAATATGATATACATAGTACAAGGAAAAAAATTCTCACACAGAAAACACGTAAACCAAATAAGGAAGACCGTTACAGGATGCTAACGGTCCACCTCAAGAAGAGGTATTGGACACGATTTTCGACACATTCGATAAAAAAAAGACCACAAACAATGCCAGAACCAAGAAAATGGTCAAGAAAAAGAAAATTCACTGAACCTTTCGAAATAGATCCAAAGTAAAAAGCTATAAAAAAACCTGCTACGCAAAAGCTTCGGAAGTGGGGTGTTATGGGATCTTACCCATAATAATAATAATAGACTATTCCATACTTAATAAATACTGGGCCTCAGGAGTAGGCAAGGAGTCAGTCGTTCAACTTTGAACTGACTCACGGTTTGAACTCTCTTCCTACGGGCGAGAGGAACCCGAAGGAGGCTACGCCGAAGGGCGGAGTCTCCTTCGGGGAGGTTAAACTGGCCCAGAACCCGTTTATGCGGGTTCAAATGGGCTATTTTTGGCCGGGCCTAATGGCTCGGGAATTCCCACGTTAAAAGGCCTTGTGCCACATGACACCCTCGTGGGGGTGACTGAATATTGTCAGTCGTTCAATTTTGAACTGACTGCACGGTTGTACTCTCTTCCTACGGGAACCCGGAGGAACCCGAAGGGCGGCTACGCCGAAGGGCGGAGTCTCCTTCGGGGATTAAACCGGCCTGAACCCGTCCATACGGGTTCAAATGGGCTATTTTTGGCCGAGCCTAATGGCTCGGGAATGCCCACGTTAAAAAGGCCTTGTGCCACATGACACCCTCGTGGGGGGGTGACTGAATATTGTCAGTCGTTCAATTTTGAACTGACTGCACGGTTGTACTCTCTTCCTACGGGCGGGAGGAACCCGAAGGAGGCTACGCCGAAGGGCGGAGTCTCCTTCGGGGATGTAAACTGGCCCTGAACCCGTCCATACGGGTTCAAATGGGCTATTTTTGGCCGAGCCTAATGGCTCGTACCCACGTTAAAAAGGCCTTGTGCCACATGACACCCTCGTGGGGGGTGACTGAATATTGTCAGTCGTTCAATTTTGAACTGACTGCACGGTTGTACTCTCTTCCTACGGGCGGAGGAACCCGAAGGAGGCTACGCCGAAGGGCGGAGTCTCCTTCGAGGGATGTAAAACCGGCCCTGAACCCGTTTATACGGGTTCAAATGGGCTATTTTTGGCCGAGCCTAATGGCTCGGGAATACCCACGTTAAAAAGGCCTTGTGCCACATGACACCCTCGTGGGGGGTGACTGAATATTGTCAGTCGTTCAATTTTGAACTGACTGCACGGTTGTAACTCTCTTCCTACGGGCGGGAGGAACCCGAAGGAGGCTACGCCGAAGGGCGGAGTCTCCTTCGGGAGGTAAAACCGGCCCTGAACCTGTTTATACGGGTTCAAATGGGCTATTTTTTGCCGAGCCTAATGGCTCGGGAATGCCCACGTTAAAAAGGCCTTGTGCCACATGACACCCTCGTGGGGGTGACTGAATATTGTCAGTCGTTCAATTTTGAACTGACTGCACGGTTGTACTCTCTTCCTACGGGCGGGAGGAACCTGAAGGAGGCTACGCCGAAGGGCGGAGTCTCCTTCGGGAGGTAAATGGCCCAGAACCCGTTTATACGGGTTCAAATGGGCTATTTTTTGCCGAGCCTAATGGCTCGGGAATGCCCACGTTAAAAGGCCTTGTGCCACATGACACCCTCGTGGTGGGGGTGACTGAATATTGTCAGTCGTTCAATTTTGAACGACTGTTCGGTTCAACTCTCTTCCTACGGGCGGGAGGAACCCGAAGGAGGCTACGCCGAAGGGCGGAGTCTCCTTCGGGAGGCTGAGCTTAATGGCTCGGCCCAGAACCTGTTTATACGGGTTCAATTTGAAATGGGCTATTTTTGGCCGAGCCCTAATGGCTCGGGAATGCCCACGTTAAAAAGGCCTTGTGCCACATGACACCCTCGTGGGGGGGTGACTGAATATTGTCAGTCGCTCACTTTCTCGAACCGACTGCACGGTTGTACTCTCTTCCTACGGGCGGGAGGAACCCGAAGGAGGCTACGCCGAAGGGCGGAGTCTCCTTCGGGAGGTAAACTGGCCCTGAACCCGTTTATACGGGTTCAAATGGGCTATTTTTTTTTGGAGCCTAATGGCTCGGGAATTCTACACGTTAAAAAGGCCTTGTGCCACATGACACCCTCGTGGGGGTGACTGAATATTGTCAGTCGTTCACTTTTGAACCGACTGATCGGTTCAACTCTCTTCCTCGGGCGGGAGGAACCCGAAGGAGGCTACGCCGAAGGGCGGAGTCTCCTTCGGGAGGTAAAACTGGCCCTGAACCCGTTTATACGGGTTCAAATGGGCTATTTTTTTGGCCGAGCCTAATGGCTCGGTTAAAAAGGCCTTGTTGAAAATTGGCCTTGTTCGGTTAAACTCTCTTCCTACGGGACACCCTCGTACGCCGAAGGGCGGAGACTTCGAATATCGTCCCAGTCCCCGTTCACTTTTGAACAGACTGATGGCTCGGGAATTCAACTCTCTGTCTCATGACACCCTCGGGGGGGTGACTGAATATTGTCAGTCGTTCACCGAACTGACTGCACGGTTAAACTCTCTTCCTACGGGCGGGAGGAACCCGAAGGAGGCTACGCCGAAGGGCGGAGTCTCCTTCGGGGAAGGTAAACTGGCCCTGAACCCGTTTATACGGGTTCAAATGGCTATTTTTTGCCGAGCCTAATGGCTCGGAATTCCCACGTTAAAAAGGCCTTGTGCCACATGACACCCTCGTGGGGGGGTGACTGAATATCGTCAGTCGTTCACTTTTGAACCGACTGCACGGTTAAACTCTCTTCCTACGGGCGGGAGGAACCCGAAGGAGGCTACGCCGAAGGGCGGAGTCTCCTTCGGGAGGTAAACCGGCCCAGAACCCGTTTATACGGGTTCAAATGGGCCTGCCGAGCCTAATGGCTCGGGAATTCCCACGTTAAAAAAGGCCTTGTGCCACATGACACCCTCGTGGGGGTGACTGAATATCGTCAATCGTTCACTTTTGAACCGACTGCACGGTTAAACTCTCTTCCTACGGGCGGGAGGAACCTGAAGGAGGCTACGCCGAAGGGCGGAGTCTCCTTCGGGAGGTTAAACCAGCCCTGAACCCGTTTATACGGGTTCAAATGGGCTATTTTTGGCCGAGCCTAATGGCTCGGGAATGCCCACGTTAAAAGGCCTTGTGCCACATGACACCCTCGTGGGGGGTGACTGAATATCGTCAGTCGTTCACTTTTGAACCGACTGTTCACGGTTAAACTCTCTTCCTACGGGCGGGAGGAACCTGAAGGAGGCTACGCCGAAGGGTGGAGTCCCTTCGGGTTCAAATGGGTTTTTTTTGGCCGGCCCAGAACCCCACGTTATACGGGTTCAAATGGGCTATTCAGTCGTTTTTTGAACCGCCACGAGCCTCTTAATGGCTCGCCGAAGGAATGCCCACGTTAAAAGGCCTTGTGCCACATGACACCCTCGTGGGGGGTGACTGAATGACACCCTCAGTCGTTCACTTTCTGAACCGACTGCACGGTTAAACTCTCTTCCTACGGGCGGGAGGAACCCGAAGGAGGCTACGCCGAAGGGCGGAGTCTCCTTCGGGGAGGTAAAACTGGCCCTGAACCCGTTTATACGGGTTCAAATGGGCTATTTTTTTGGCCGAGCCTAATGGCTCGGGAATTTACGTTAAAAAGGCCTTGTGCCACATGACCCTCGTGGGGGTGACTGAATATTGTCAGTCGTTCAAAACCGACTGCACGGTTAAACTCTCTTCCTACGGGCGGGAGGAACCCGAAGGAGGCTACGCCGAAGGGCGGAGTCTCCTTCGGGAGGTTAAACCGGCCCTGAACCCGTTTATACGGGTTCAAATGGGCTATTTTTGGCCGATAATGGCGGAATGCCCACGTTAAAAAGGCCTTGTGCCACATGACACCCTCGTGGGGGGTGACTGAATATTGTCAGTAGTTCAAGTTTTGAACCGACTGCACGGTTAAACTCTCTTCCTACGGGCGGGAGGAACCCGAAGGAGGCTACGCCGAAGGGCGGAGTCTCCTTCGGGAGGTTAAACCGGCCCAGAACCCGTTTTATACGGGTTCAAATGGGGCTATTTTTTTGCCGAGCCTAATGGCTCGGGAATGCCCACGTTAAAAAGGCCTTGTGCCACATGACACCCTCGTGGGGGGGGGGGACTGAATATTGTCAGTAGTTCAAGTTTTTGAACCGACTGCACGGTTAAACTCTCTTCCTACGGGCGGGAGGAACCCGAAGGAGGCTACGCCGAAGGGCGGAGTCTCCTTCCTTCGGGGAGGTAAAATCGGCCCAGAACCCGTTTATACGGGTTCAAATGGGCTATTTTTTTTGAACCGCCGAGCCTAATGGCTCGGGAATGCCCACGTTAAAAAGGCCTTGTGCCACATGACACCCTCGTGGGGGGGGTGACTGAATATTGTCAGTCGTTCAAGTTTTGAACCGACTGCACGGTTCAACTCTCTTCCTACGGGCGGGAGAACCCGAAGGAGGCTACGCCGAAGGGCGGAGTCTCCTTCGGGGAGGTAAACCGGCCCTGAACCCGTTTATACGGGTTCAAATGGGCTATTTTTGGCCGAGCCTAATGGCTCGGGAATTCCCACGTTAAAAAGGCCTTGTGCCACATGACACCCTCGTGGGGGTGACTGAATATTGTCAGTAGTTCAAGTTTTGAACCGACTGCACGGTTAAAACTCTCTTCCTACGGGCGGGAGGAACCCGAAGGGAGGCTGCCGAAGGGCGGAGTCTCCTTCCTTCGTAAACTCCCCAGAACCCGTTTATACGGGTTCAAATGGGCTATTTTTTGCCGAGCCTAATGGCTCCGGAATGCCCACGTTAAAAGGCCTTGTGCCACATGACACCCCTCGTGGGGGGTGACTGAATATTGTCAGTAGTTCAAGTTTTGAACCGACTGTCGGTTAAACTCTCTTCCCTACGGACGGGAGGAACCCGAAGGAGGCTACGCCGAAGGGCGGAGTCTCCTTCGGGAGGTAAACCGGCCCTGAACCCGTTTATACGGGTTCCCCTGAGCCTAATGGCTTTATACGTTAAAAAGGCCTTGTTTCGACACACCCTCGTGGGGGGTGACTGAATATTGTCAGTAGTTCAAGTTTTGAACCGACTGCACGGTTAAACTCTCTTCCTACGGGCGGGAGGAACCTGGAGGCTACGCCGAAGGGCGGAGTCTCCTTCAGGAGGTAAAACGGCCCAGAACCCGTTTATACGGGTTCAAATGGGCCCGAGCCTAATGGCTCGGAATGCCCACGCTCGGGAATTAAAAAGGCCTTGTGCCACATGACACCCTCGTGGGGGGTGACTGAATATTGTCAGTAGTTCAAGTTTTGAACCGACTGCACGGTTAAACTCTCTTCCTACGGGCGGAGAGGAACCCGAAGGAGGCTACGCCGAAGGGCGGAGTCTCCTTCGGGAGGTAAAACCGGCCCTGAACCCGTTTATACGGGTTTCAAATGGGTATTTTTTTGGCCGAGCCTAATGGCTCGGGAATTCCCACGTTAAAAGGCCTTTGTGCCACATGACACCCTCGTGGGGGTGACTGAATATCGTCAGTAGTTCAAGTTTTGAACCGACTGCACGGTTAAACTCTCTTCCTACGGGCGGGAGGAACCCGAAGGAGGCTACGCCGAAGGGCGGAGTCTCCTTCATACGGGAGGTAAAATGGCCCTGAACCCGTTTATACGGGTTCAAATGGGTTCAAGTTTTGAACCGACTGGCCGAGCCTAATGGCTCGGGAATTCCCACGTTAAAAGGCCTTTTGCCACATGACACCCCCTCGTGGGGGTGACTGAATATTGTCAGTAGTTCAAGTTTTGAACCGACTGCACGGTTAAACTCTTCCTACGGGCGGGAGGAACCCGAAGGAGGCTACGCCGAAGGGCGGAGTCTCCTTCGGGGAGGTAAAACCGGCCCAGAACCCGTTTATACGGGTTCAAATGGGCTATTTTTTGGCCGAGCCTAATGGCTCGGGAATGCCCACGTTAAAAAGGCCTTGTGCCACATGACACCCTCGTGGGGGGGTGACTGAATATTGTCAGTAGTTCAAGTTTTGAACCGACTGCACGGTTAAACTCTCTTCCTACGGGCGGGAGGAACCCGAAGGAGGCTACGCCGAAGGGCGGTGTCTCCTTCGGGGAGGTAAAACCGGCCCAGAACCCGTTTATACGGGTTCAAATGGGCTATTTTTTGGCCGAGCCTAATGGCTCGGGAATTCCCACGTTAAAAAGGCCTTGTGCCACATGACACCCTCGTGGGGGTGACTGAATATCGTCAGTAGTTCAAGTTTTGAACCGACTGCACGGTTAAACTCTCTTCCTACGGGCGAGGGAACCCGAAGGAGGCTACGCCGAAGGGCGGAGTCTCCTTCGGGAGGTAAAACAGGCCCTGAAACCCGTTTATACGGGTTCAAATGGGCTCTGGCCGAGCCTAATGGCTCGGGAATTCCCACGTTAAAAGGCCTTGTGCCAACCCTCGTGGGGGGTGACTGAATATTGTCAGTAGTTCAAGTTTTGAACCGACTGCACGGTTAAACTCTCTTCCTACGGGCGGAGGGAACCCGAAGGAGGCTACGCCGAAGGGCGGAGTCTCCTTCGGGGAGGTAAACCCCAGAACCCGTTTATACGGGTTCAAATGGGCTATTTTTTTTTTTGCCGAGCCTAATGGCTCGGGAATGCCCACGTTAAAAAGGCCTTGTGCCATGACACCCTCGTGGGGGGGTGACTGAATATTGTCAGTAGTTCAAGTTTTGAACCGACTGCACGGTTAAACTCTCTTCCTACGGGCCTGAAGGGGCTAGGAACCCTTTCGAAGGAGGCTACGCCGAAGGGCGGAGTCTCTTTCGGGGAGGTAAAACCGGCCCTGAATTCTATTTTTTGGGCCTAATGGCTTTCCCAGGTAAAAAAGGCCTTGGCCCAGAACCCGTTTATATCGGGTTCAAATTTTGAACCGACTGCACGGTTTGGCCCCGAGCCTAATGGCTCAGAATACGTTAAAATGGCCTTTTTGAACAGACCCTCGTGGGGGGGGTGACTGAATATCGTCAGTAGTTCAAGTTTTGAACCGACTGCACGGTTAAACCTCTTCCTACGGGCGGGAGGAACCCGAAGGAGGCTACGCCGAAGGGCGGAGTCTCCTTCGGGAGGTAAAACGGCCCAGAACCCGTTTATACGGGTTCAAATGGGCTATTTTTTTGGCCGAGCCTAATGGCTCGGGAATGCCCACGTTAAAAAGGCCTTGTGCCACATGACACCCTCGTGGGGGGTGACTGAATATCGTCAGTAGTTCAAGTTTTGAACCGACTGCACGGTTAAACTCTCTTCCTACGGGGCGGGAGGAACCCGAAGGAGGCTACGCCGAAGGGCGGTGTCTCCTTCGGGGAGGTAAACCGGCCCTGAACCCGTTTATACGGGTTCAAATGGGCTATTTTTTGGCCGAGCCTAATGGCTCGGGAATGCCCACGTTAAAAAGGCCTTGTGCCATGACACCCTCGTGGGGGTGACTGAATATCGTCAGTAGTTCAAGTTTTGAACTGACTGCACGGTTGTACTCTCTTCCTACGGGCGGAGGGAACCTGAAGGAGGCTACGCCGAAGGGCGGAGTCTCCTTCGGGAGGTCTCCCAGAACCCGTTTATACGGGTTCAAATGGGTTATTTTTTGGCCGAGCCTAATGGCTCGGGAATTCCCCACGTTAAAAAAGCCTTGTGCCATGACACCCCCTCGTGGGGGGTGACTGAATATTGTCAGTAGTTCAAGTTTTGAACCGACTGCACGGTTAAACTCTCTTCCTACGGGTGGGAGGAACCCGAAGGAGGCTACGCCGAAGGGCGGAGTCTCCTTCGGGAGGTAAACCGGCCCAGAACCCGTTTATACGGGTTCAAATGGGCTATTTTTTGGCCGAGCCTAATGGGCTCGGGAATGCCCACGTTAAAAAGGCCTTGTGCCATGACACCCTCGTGGGGGGTGACTGAATATTGTCAGTAGTTCAAGTTTTGAACCGACTGCACGGTTAAACTCTTCCTACGGGCGGGGAGGAACCCGAAGGAGGCTACGCCGAAGGGCGGAGTCTCCTTCGGGAGGTAAAGAACCCGGCCCAAATGGGCTATTTTTTGGCCGAGCCTGAACCCGTTTATACGGGGGGGTCAAATGGGTTCAAGTTTTTTGTACTCTCTCCGGGCGGGAGCCCAAGGAGGCTACGCCGAAGGGCGGAGTCTCGGGAATTCCCCACGTTTAAAAGGCCTTGGCTGGGAATGCACAAAAAGGCCTGACACCCCTCGTGGGGGTGACTGAATATCGTCAGTAGTTCAAGTTTTGAACCGACTGCACGGTTAAACTCTCTTCCTACGGGCGGGAGGAACCCGAAGGAGGCTACGCCGAAGGGCGGAGTCTCCTTCGGGAGGTAAAACCGGCCCAGAACCCGTTTATACGGGTTCAAATGGGCCCTAATGGCTCGGAAATGCCCACGTTAAAAAGGCCTTGTGCCACATGACACCCCTCGTGGGGGGTGACTAATATCGGGTTCAAGTTTTGAACCGACTGCACGGTTAAACTCTTTTGGGCCGAACCTAAGGAGGCTACGCTGAAGGGCGGAGTCGGGAATAAACCGGCCCAGAACCCGTTTATACGGGGTTCAAATGGGCTATTTTTTTTGGCCGAGCCTAATGGCTCGGGAATTCCACGTTAAAAAGGCCTTTGACATGACACCCTCGTGGGGGGTGACTGAATATTGTCAGTAGTTCAAGTTTTGAACCGACTGCACGGTTAAACTCTCTTCCTACGGGCGGGAGGAACCCGAAGGAGGCTACGCCGAAGGGCGGAGTCTCCTTCGGGGAGGTAAAAACCGGCCCAGAACCCGTTTATACGGGTTCAAATGGGCTTTTGCCGAGCCTAATGGCTCGGGAATGCCCACGTTAAAAGGCCTTGTGCCACATGACACCCTCGTGGGGGTGACTGAATATTGTCAGTAGTTCAAGTTTTGAACCGACTGCACGGTTAAACTCTCTTCCTACGGGCGGGAGGAACCCGAAGGAGGCGCCGAAGGGCGGTGTCTCCTTCGGGAGGTAAAATTCTGAACCCGTTTATACGGGTTCAAATGGCTATTTTTGGCCAGCCTAATGGCTCGGGAATTCCCACGTTAAAAGGCCTTGTGCCACATGACACCCTCGTGGGGGTGACTGAATATTGTCAGTAGTTCAAGTTTTGAACCGACTGCACGGTTAAACTCTCTTCCTACGGGAGGGAACCCGAAGGAGGCTACGCCGAAGGGCGGAGTCTCCTTCGGGAGGTAAACTCGGCCCTGAACCCGTTTATACGGGTTCAAATGGGCTATTTTTGGCCGAGCCTAATGGCTCGGGAATGCCCACGTTAAAAAGGCCTTTGTGCCACATGACACCCTCGGGGGGGTGACTGAATATTGTCAGTAGTTCAAGTTTTGAACCGACTGCACGGTTAAACTCTCTTCCTACGGGCGGGAGGAACCCGAAGGAGGCTACGCCGAAGGGCGGAGTCTCCTTCGGGAGGTAAAACGGCCCAGAACCCGTTTATACGGGTTCAAATGGGCTATTTTGGCCGAGCCTAATGGCTCGGGAATGCCCACGTTAAAAAGGCCTTGTGCCACATGACACCCTCGTGGGGGGTGACTGAATATTGTCAGTAGTTCAAGTTTTGAACCGACTGCACGGTTAAACTCTCTTCCTACGGGCGGGAGGAACCCGAAGGAGGCTACGCCGAAGGGCGGTGTCTCCTTCGGGGAGGTAAAATTGAACCCGTTTATACGGGTTCAAATGGGCTATTTTTTGGCCGAGCCTAATGGCTCGGGAATGCCCACGTTAAAAAGGCCTTGTGCCATGACACCCTCGTGGGGGGTGACTGAATATTGTCAGTAGTTCAAGTTTTGAACCGACTGCACGGTTAAACTCTCTTCCTACGGGGGAGGAACCCGAAGGAGGCTACGCCGAAGGGCGGAGTCTCCTTCGGGGAGGTAAATGGCCCTGAACCCGTTTATACGGGTTCAAATGGGCTATTTTTTGGCCGAGCCTAATGGCTCGGGAATTCCCACGTTAAAAAGGCCTTGTGCCACATGACACCCTCGTGGGGGTGACTGAATATTGTCAGTAGTTCAAGTTTTGAACCGACTGCACGGTTAAACTCTCTTCCTACGGGCGGAGGAACCCGAAGGAGGCTACGCCGAAGGGGAGTCTCCTTCGGGAGGTGAAAACCCCTGAACCCGTTTATACGGGTTCAAATGGGCTATTTTTGGCCGAGCCTAATGGCTCGGGAATGCCCACGTTAAAAAGGCCTTTTGTGCCACATGACACCCTCGTGGGGGTGACTGAATATTGTCAGTAGTTCAAGTTTTGAACCGACTGCACGGTTAAACTCTCTTCCTACGGGCGGGGGGAACCCGAAGGAGGCTACGCCGAAGGGCGGAGTCTCCTTCGGGAAGGGCGGTATACGGGTTCAAATCCTTCGGGGAGGTAAAATCAACCCCCTCGTTTATACGGGTTCAAATGGAACCGACTGCATTTTTTGGGCCGAGAACCCGTTCATACGGGTTCAGCCTAATGGCTCGGGAATTCCCACGTTAAAAAGGCCTTGTGCCACATGACACCCTCGTGGGGGGTGACTGAATATTGTCAGTAGTTCAAGTTTTGAACCGACTGCACGGTTGTACTCTCTTCCTACGGGCGGAGGAACCCGAAGGAGGCTACGCCGAAGGGCGGAGTCTCCTTCGGGGAGGTAAATCCGGCCCAGAACCCGTTTATACGGGTTCAGATGCCCAGGCTCGGGACCCGTTTAAACCTTGTGCCATGACACCCTCGTGGGGGGTGACTGAAATTGCAGTAGTTCAAGTTTTGAACCGACTGCACGGTTAAACTCTCTTCCTACGGGCGGGAGGAACCCGAAGGAGGCTACCTGAAGGGCGTTGTCTCCTTCGGGGAGGTAAAACCGGCCCTGAACCCGTTTATACGGGTTAAAAAGGCACAGCCGAGCCTAATGGCTCCGGAATTCCCACGTTAAAAAGGCCTTTGTGCCACATGACACCCCTCGTGGGGGGTGACTGAATATCGTCAGTAGTTCAAGTTTTGAACCGACTGCACGGTTAAACTCTCTTCCTACGGGCGGGAGGAACCCGAAGGAGGCTACGCCGAAGGGCGGAGTCTCCCTTCGGGGAGGTAAATTGGCCCTGAACCCGTTTATACGGGTTCAAATGGGCTATTTTTTGCCGAGCCTAATGGCTCGGGAATGCCCACGTTAAAAAGGCCTTGTGCCACATGACACCCTCGTGGGGGGTGACTGAATATCGTCAGTAGTCCAACCGATCTCGGTTGACTTCCTACTGCTCGCCGAAGGGCGGAGTGAACCCGTTTATACGGGTTCAAATGGATTTTTGGCCGAGTTTAATGGAACCCAAGTTAAAAAGGCCTTTGTGCCGAAGGGCGGGGTGACTGAATATCGTCAGTAGTCCAAGTCGATCTCGGTCGACCGACTGCTCGGTTGAACTCTCTTCCTACGGGCCCCGAACCCGCCGAAGGGCGGAGTTTATAAACTCGGGTTTATACAAAAATGGGCTATTTTTTTTGCCGAGCCTAATGGCTTGGGAAATGCCCACGTTAAAAAGGCCTTGTGCCACATGACACCTTCGTGGGGGGGTGACTGAATATCGTCAGTAGTCCAAGTCGAACTCGGTCGACCGACTGCTCGGTTGAACTCTCTTCCTACGGGCAGGAGGAACCCGAAGGAGGCTACGCTGAAGGGCGGAGTCTCCTTCGGGGAGGTAAAACCGGCCCTGAACCCGTTTATACGGGTTCAAATGGGCTATTTTTTGACCGAGCCTAATGGCTCGGGAATGCCCACGTTAAAAAGGCCTTGTGCCACATGACACCCTCGTGGAGGGGTGACTGAATATCGTCAGTAGTCCAAGTCAGACTTTTTGTCGTTATAATTTTGACTGTTACTGACAGCTCTATTGCTTGACTATTTTTGTTGGAATTTTACCTTTTGCATTTTGAACATCACTTTGGTTAAGTTTGTTTATTTTATTTTTACATTTTTGCGACCTCATTGAAAAAGGTTTTTGATTTTTTCTTTCTTTTCTCCATTTTATTTTTACCACCCCCCTTATTTTTTTTTGCTCTTTTTCTTTTTATTCTAGTTTTTCTATTTGATTTTAAATTTTACTCCCTTTAATTTTTTGCTCGTTTTTCTTTTTATTCCAGTTTTCCTTTTTGATTTTCGTTTTTACCCCTGTAATTCACGCAGTTTTTTCTTTGCTTTAATTCGCATTTCTATCCCCTTTAATTTTTGCTCTTTTTTTACCTTTTTAATTTTCATTTTCTTTAATTTATTCTGTGTTTCGTTTTAATTAATTTATTTATTTAATTGTTTCTTTCCATCTTTTAATTTTTACGTGTTTTTTGTTTGTAATCGTTGTATTGTCCAATTTATTTGTGTATTTTCTTTTTTTAATTGGTTCGACGCGCTTAGGGTCGGCCATTTTGATTTTTGTGTCTAGCTTCGTCTGTCCTCGCTGCGTATTTTTTTGTTGACGTCGGCCATTTTGTTTTTTTTTGTAACTAGCTTTGTGCTATTGTTCCGTATTTGTTTTGTTGACGTCGGCCATTTTGAATTTTTTTTAGCTTCGGTTTTTTGTCAAGTTTTTTCCGTTTTTTATTGTCTAACGTTTTTTATTTTTATTGTTTATTTTCTTTTACGTGTTTTTCTTTTATTGTTTCGCCTTTAGGCGATATTTGTATTTTATTATTTTTTTTTTTTATACGTTTTTTTTTCTCGTCATGTAATTTTTGCGTGTATAAATATTAATTTTTGTTGTCTCGCTTTTGGGTGAGCTTGTTTATTTTTTGATTTAATTTATTTTAATTTTGTTTAACTATTTCCCACCCACCCCCTTTTTTCCCTTCCCCTTCGTAAAAAAATGGATAAGAAGGAAAAAAAATCACCTTCTTTTCTGGCAATTAAAAAAATAACTTTGGCTGACTATAGGAAATCAATAAGGAAACACTTATTCACCCCCCATAAGCCCCCCTGATAAAGACAGTTTGGAGGAATATCCAGCCCTTGATTCTACTTCCACTAATGAGGATGATGGTACTGAGTTAAAAGAAAATACAGAAAGTATGGAGGCCAATAATGGCCAACTCAGAAAAGAACAAAAAACTACGGTGGCCAATAATGGCCAAAATTCGGAAAAAAAGATGGTGGCCAAAAATGGCCCTCAAGACAAGACCGAGGCCGGGGACTCACCCTGTTCTTGGAAGACTCCACTTAAATGTATTATTGATATCGCGGAGTTCCTGGAGCGTGCCAAGAGTTACGTACACCTTGTGGTAGAAGGTGGACTCTTGGAGGACCCAGTGGGACTAAAGAAGTTGGAAAAGAGAATAGTGTCAGTTTTTGTCGTCGACAAGCGTTCGCACAAAATTTGTCGTTCGACCAAAGACACAGTGTTGAAAGCACTGGAGTCCTTCGGGTTTAAGCCTCTCCGAATCGTTAAGGGAAAGGGCTTTTTCATGTGGGACGTGCTTCTACCCACAGCCGAAGACTGCGTAAGAGCCTCATGCAGAGAACTAATAACCAAAGATTTGATTCTTCGAACAGAATACGAGGGCCGGCGAAAGACCATTGTAGCAGTATTTGAGGTCCCTCCTTAGGTTATCGGAGAGCACCTGGTGGCTTTCTTTGCCCAGTACGGCGAGATTCTGGGTGCTTCTTGCGATAGCCTGACTGGGGGATGGAGCTTCGATATTATGCTCGATCAAAAGGCCTTCCGCTCTATCCCCAACTGTCTTGACGTAGGGGACCTGGAACTGCCGGTCATTGTGACCGGCCGAAAACCTGTCTGTTGGAAGTGCGTAGTGGTTGGTCACCTCTCCTCTTCCTGTCCAGAGAAGAAGACCTCTGGAAGTCGGGTCCCTACTGACCAAATTCCCCCTCTGACCGAGTCTTTAAAATCCGCCTCGCCTGTAATGGGCATCACAGCTGCCGGGACTGGAGCGGTGAAACCCCCAGTTGGGCCATCATCAAAGCCCCCATTCCCCGAAGAGCTTTCTGTCGCTGCAAGTGCAGTTGTGGAGGAGGAAAAAGGGGAATGGCAGGTGGCTGGCAGGGCCAGAGGGAAGCGTCTGACAGCGGGTCCTCAGTCCCCTGAAGCCCTTAGGACAAAAGGCACAAACAGCCCCTTCCCCCCTGTCAACAGTAAGGATGACGCCCCGGCCTCTTTGAAGGAGCTACAAAGCAAATATGATCCTGGCTTTGCAAAAACAGAAAAGATCAAGGCACTAAAGCAGAAATTAGATGAACAACGCAAATCCTCCCCAACTAAGAAAGTGCTTCCAGCTGTCCAACACTCCACAAAGTCTCCTCAGGCCTCTTTATCTAGTCAACAAAAATAAGTCAACTCTACAAAGAAAGTCACTCCCTCCGATTCCTCTGACCCGCCTCTTTCTTCCCAACCCTCAACCCCTCTTTGTAGAGAAAAATCTTTACCCGCCACTCCATCCACTTCTTCCCAGCCCTTAAGCTCTCTCAGTAGAGACCCCAGCCCTTTTCGACAAAATTACACTCCTCGTCACACCCATTCTTCTCCCATGAAAACGCAAATGCCCCCTCCCCAAAACAAAAGGTCCCGGAGCCCCAATCAAGAGTCAAACTCACAAAAAAAGAAAATTAAACTCTTGTACAACCTTGTGCAAGACGTGTGCAGAATATCCCCTTTACAAGCGGAAAAAGCGCTGGACTATGGCAAGAGATTAAAAGAACTAAAATATTTATTATCTATGAAGCAGTTCGCCGATAAAAACATTGAAGATCCGGAGAACTTTCCAGCGGCAGAAAGGGTGCTAACAGTATTAAGAACTGGGGCGGGGGCGAAGCGAGCTTGGGCTTTGCTCGATGAAGCTTTAGCAGTTTTCAAAATGTCCCCGCCGATTGCAATTCTTGATAATGAAAAATTAAAGAAAATGAAGCAATTCTGTGCAGGGAGGGTCCCGATTTTTGTTCACCCCTCCCTATATAGAGCATTAAAACTGACGTTTCCTTGGGATATTGGTGGTATCTCCCAAGACGGCACCATCAAGACTGAGATGGGCCATGGGTCTATGGGAGAGGCTGTCGGTATCCTTACCCCGGCACTGTTTAATTCAGGTAAACAACCCTAATCAGACTTCTCGATGGTTCTCTGGTTAGCTACTTTAAATGTGCGGGGCCTGAGGTCCGAGTCTCGCAGGACGAGGCTCTCTCGTGACCTTCGGCGCCTCGGGGTGAATGTTTGTTGTGTGCAAGAGCCCCGTTTTTCTTCTCATGACCGTGAGGATATACTGTCTAAGGGGTTCGCCCTTTATTCAGCATATTTTGATGGTCGTTCGAGGGGTGTCTCTTGGTTAGTGAGCAGGTCTTTGAAGGCTGCATGTACCCTTGTCTTCGCAGTTCCGGTGGGCAGGCTTTGTGTGCTGGATGTTACTATAAAGGATAAGGCTTTACGTCTCATTGGGGTTTATGCGCCCAATAGCCATGCTGAGCGGCCTGCTTTGTTTCGGCAGATCGAGCCGTTTTTGACGACTTCTCGTCGGGTAGTCTTAGCGGGGGATTGGAATGCCGTCCTTGACCCCGATATAGATCGTATAGGGCAAAAACCGGGTACTAACAATCCTGATGTGAAGGCATTTCGGGACTTTATCGGCAGGTTTGATCTTGTCGATAAGTACCGGAATGAGCACCCTCAGGAGGTAGCATGGACTTGGACAAATAGTGGCAAGCTACCTAGATCGAAACTTAGTTAAGAGAGTCGATGTTGGGCTCTTAGGGTGTCCAAGTTTCCACTATATATTTTATACGGATCATAAGCTTGTCCGGGTCCGTGTAAACTTAGATAAGCCTAAGGTTAGAATGGCTGGTTACTGGAAATTGAACTGTTCATTATTTGGCGAGGAGTGTTTCCGGGACCAGCTGTTACTAATGATACAAAGGGAATTGACGGGAGCGGTTGTGGGAAATGCCTGGTGGGGCAATTTAAAATCTAAAATTCGAACGTTTGCTGCCGATTTTAGTCGTCGACTCAATCTAGATAGATTAGCGCCGCAAACGACTTTAGAAGATAAAGTTGATCGGGCTGTGAAATCCCGTGTTAGTGGGTAAATAGCTTTAGCTAAGCTAGAGTTGTCCTCCTTGAGGTTGTCGCACGTTTTTGTTCCTTTGCTGGAACTGATTTTCAACCACTGGATGAGGCAGGGGTCTTTACCTCAACGCTTCACCAGGGGTGTGATCAAGTTGCTGCGTAAGGACAAGGACGGTGGGGATGGGTTAGGGAACTTTCGCCCTTTAACGATGTTAAATACTGACTTAAAGATTTTGGCGAAGATCTTAGCCAACCGTTTGCAGCTTGTCCTGTCTAGTCTGATTGGCCCAGAACAGAAAGGTGCTGTGAAGGGTAGGACTATTCAGGAGAACCTTCATATGGTACGCTTTATCTTAGAACAAGTCGACAGTGAAGCCGCGCTGATTAATTTAGATCAGTCCAAGGCCTTCGCTATCGCCTCTGCTTTACGTTCTTGCGTTGTAACCTTTCCTTCGCAAGTTAAAGGCGAATCCGGTCCTGCGCGGAATTTCCCTGCCTGGGGCTTCCACCTCAGCCAGGTATTCTGCCTATGCTGACGACGTTTCGGTTCTTGTGTCGAGGAGAGCCGAGATTGACAAAGTCAGCAAAGAGATCAGTGGGTATGAGATGGTGACAGGGGCCAAGATAAGTCTGTGGGCTTACGTTTGGGTGCGTGGAAGGGAGTTTCTCTTCCCGAACCTTTCCTCTGGACGGATTGGCCGATCAAGATACTCGGCGTCTGGTTCGGTCCTGATCTCCAGTTGGAAATGAATTGGTCGGAGGTACAAGAGAAGGCCGAGAACGCGGGTAATCTGTGGTCTCGGAGGAGACTTTCCCTGAAGGGAAGGGCGGAAGTATGTGTTTCACACATCTATCCGATCCTCCTGTACCGACTCTCTGTGCTTTCACTCCCGTATGCCCGACTAATGTCATTAGTCCGGACCTTGTTCCCTTTCTTGTGGAGAGGCAAGGCCCATATGGTATCTCGCGAGATCTGTTGCCTTCATCCCTCTGAGGGCGGTCTGGGTATGCCTAGCATTGAGATTCGTCAATATATGCTTCGCATTACCTTTCTAGACCGAATGTGTCGCGGTTCGGATGAGGTGGGCACCTTTTGGAAAGAAGACGTCCGAAAACATTTCCCGTCCCTGAGAAGTGTGCACTCGTGCGAGGAGGAGGCCGGCCGTACTCCGCGTGCCGAGTGTTCCTTCTACCGCGAATGTCGTTGTGCTTTGAAACTCCTCTTGCGGACGTCGGATGGCCTCTCCGACGCCCAGGCGTTGTCTCGTAAGGCATTGTATCGACTGTTAGTTAGTGGGGCCGTTCAAGATGAGCTGATTGGCGAGCTCGGTCTTACGAAGCAGGAGGCTCGCTCGATATGGCCTTGGGCGCCTGGGTTGAAATGTCTCAATAACGATGAGGCATCACTCACCTGGCTGATGATTCGTGGGGCCCTCTGGGTCGGCAAAAGACTTTGTTCAGCAGGCTTGGAGAAATATCCAAACTGTCGTCGCTGTACTGGGAAGGTCGAGACCATTGGTCACGCCTTTTTTCAGTGCAAGACGGTAGTGCCGTTGTGCGGGTTTGTTGAAGGCCTCATGGTTCGCATGCTGCAGGGAAAGTTTTTTGTCCTGGAAGCCAGTTCTATTTGTAGCAATGTGGTGCCGCAATTGACAAAGGAAGAGCACTATGTGTTCAGTTGCTTACTATGGGTTATGAGAGTCGTGATTTGGACGACGCGTCAGAAGGAATTCTATGATCGTGAGAAGTTCACCTCTTCCCAACTAATCTTGTTCTTTAAGACTCAGCTTAAAGTCAAGATTAGGACGGAAAGGCGGCGGCTCCCCTCATCAGAATTTGGCAAAAGGTGGGTGAATCTTGCGCGAATGTGTAGAGTGAAAGGGGCTGACCTAGAGTGGCACTTGGATGTCGGTTAGGTACAGAATTTTGTCCTAACAGGGTTGAACAGAGGCAACCCATCCCGATATTAGGTTAGTTTAGGTTTTTGATTTTGAATCTATAGTTTCTCATTTTTCTGGTTAACTTAGCTAGGGTATGCTTGCTCATTGGTCCCTTTTATTTATGTCCCTATTTTTTTTTCTTTTGTTTAATTCCTCATCCCCTCCCTCGTTAGGTGGTCAGTGATATCAGTTCTCTGGTGGATGCGGGGCGCCTTTCGTTTTCGTATGTGTGATTTTTCGTATTTGTTGTTTGGTGTATGAGTGTGCGTGCCTGTGTGAATGCTTGGAGGAATGAATGTGTTCCTTATTTTTCATAGTCCCGCATTGATTTCGTCCAGTTAACTGATGTTTCTGCCACATTTATGGTTTGTGGGGTGGGGGTGGGGGTTATTACTAACACAAGTTTTGTTTATTTTCTTGTAAATATTAAGACATATTGTACATACTCATTTGGGGATCTTTTTAAAATTATTGTTTTATGCCCCTCCCCCCACGAACAATATTTGTACATAGGGGGACTAGTTAGGATTTCATAGAGAATTTGAGGTATTATGGTGGACGTAATAAGAAAGGTATGAGTGATTGTGTTGTTTTGGTGATTGGAATATTGTTGGTATTTTTGGGTCCGTGTCTGGGACTAGCTAAGTTTAGTTTAAGACAGAAGAAGACCGTCCTTCCCCCACCCCACTTTTAGGCCTTGTTCCACATTTTATACTTTTTTGTATAAATAAATATTGTCAGTAGTTCAAGTCTGAACCGACTGTTCGGTTAAACTCTCTTCCTCGGGGAGGTAAAACCGGCCCTGAACCCGTTTATACGAGCTCACGTTAAAAAGGCCTTGTGCCACATGACACCCTCGTTTTGACTGAATATCGTCAGTAGTTCAAGTCGAGTCAAGAGTCGAGTCAGAGGCAATCCGAAACAGAGTCGCGTTCAGACAATTACTGCAAGACATTGGAATATTGATACTGGTCGAGACTACATTGTTCTCTCTACTAAACTTGATTGTTCATACTAACACTTCTACTTCTCTGTATATATTCCTGTTTGTAATATATCTGTGTTATTCCATACCTGTGTTCGAGTTCTTCTTTATTGGTTCTACCTTGGACTATCACCGTGGTACAAGGAACCGGACCATAAGAACAAACTGTAAACACAAAGGATAACAGACAAAACTGGATTGATTACGCAGACCTTAATGTATACGAATTTGTATACACTGAAAGATGTAGGGCCACTCAAGTTTGGAAATGAAAAATACCATTTTTTTTAATACAGGTTTTTAACAAACAGTCTCTTCTTAACTTTCTTGCGGTAAAAAATATTTCTTACTTTAGTATTTCATATTATACATATGGCATATACTTTTTACTTTCAAGCTAGGGTTACTCCTTGTCCTTTTACTTGTTTGTAGAAATGCTAGAATCATCTTATGCTCCCAATTCAAGACTGCAGTTTCACGACTTTAATTTTTTTGCAAGGCGAGATGGTTACATGCATTTGTGTTTTAAGTCTCAGCAAGTATTCTATTGAAAGAAAGATTGAAGTATGAATTCCTAACTCGTTTATCTCGTATATCGACTGGTGTCCTTTGAAAGACTTACTGTTGCCAGCTGCCCGAACTTCTAATGTCACACGCTGACTGATCCATATTTCAGTGATCCAGTGCCTGACTGAGTGCACATTTTTAGGTCGTTTTCAGCCATTTCCCAATTTTTGAATTTAAGAGGAATGCTGAAATACTTCAGTCTAATAAAGGAATCTTATACTTAACATCAGGAAGAGACAGATGAAATTTCTAGGGTACATTAATGAGGAAAGAGGGCTTGGAAAATCTGATACTCACAGGACAGAGTGAAGGCAAGAGGGACAGGGGAAAACAAACGCATAACATACTTAGTGAGATTGAGTAACTGGATGTCGGAACAAGGTTTAAGAGAAATAACAAAAAAGAGAACATTTATTAAGCGCTAGAAAGACCAGGAAATTCTGGAGAACCATGATCGCATAAGTCCTGAAGAGACACGGCACAGAGAGAGGATAGCAACGCTGTAATATCTTTCTTCCAAATAATAATCCGAAACAGGGTAGCTTGTGGTCAGCATGCCCGTACCTTGAGTGGTCTCGAGATACGTCTCATCGCTCTATATTCTTGGCATCTCCGGTTTGGAGTAATCTAACACACATTCATTCATTCATTCCGTGTTCTATTTGGTGTCTGTCTTGGTGCTTAAATCCTATTTCACGCCTATTTTTGGGGCTATGCCCATTATCAGTTTATAATAGACTCTTATTATAAGCGTGAGCCATCTACCAATGGGAGATTCAGAGTTCCATTGCATGTTGCAAGTAATACAGTTCATATGATCATAATACAGTTTTTCTTTATTATATGATAGTCATTTCAATAAACATTTCCATTATTAATAGAATGTTTGTCATATAAACAGATCAATTCTTTATTAATACAAATACATTTTCATCAATTCAACAGATCAAACAAATAAAAGAGAAATCGATACCAACAACCTGATAGTGTAAACACAATAGTTGATCTTTACTTGACAATTCAATTTTTAGAGCTATTCAATAGAAATAGCTTCACTGTGTGAAATATGACAGTCCTTGTTATATTATTATTCATATATCACCCGGCATTATTATGGCCAATTATTAGTGAATGCATGTATGAATGCCCCCCCTCCCTTTTTTGGCGGGGGGATACTTGTGAATTTGTTATTTCAATTCGAAGGCTTCTGTGCTATTGTTATAACGCGCTTCGTAATGCTTCGGCGAGGCACGGTGGAGTAGTGGATAGCGGCTAGGACTGAGGAATCGGAGAGTTCAAATTCCAGTCAAATTCATTACATGCTAATACTCTTGGGAAAGGTATGAATCCTCTTCCCTCCCAGCTATGGGTAAATAGCAGAACAGTCTAGTTTCCGTGGATGGCACATTAGTCTACTGCAGAAAGAAATGGCAACCTACTGCAGGAAATAAAATCTGCCTTGTGTATCACGCACGGCACAGAACTGAATGAATGCTTCGGACTCCAAACGGCTTCCATTCTATCTCTCACCTGGAGGTCATTATTTACAGTTATGGAGTAGTTCATATATTCACAATTTACTCAACATCCCATATTTGTATAAATATTCTATTTTTTATTAGTATTAGTATCTTCCCTTCTTTCAGTAGTATTTATTAGTATTAGTATCTTTCCCTTCTTTTCAACGTACTTGACTTTGTAGCGTTTCCGTCTGGGATCCACTTCCAGTTCTTCAGTATGCTTTTTCTGGAAATTGTCCTTGTATGTTCCATGACTTGTTGTGATGTTGACACACCGAGAACATCATATAGTATTTTTATCGGTTCTTTTTTCATCGATGAACCATTTTTTTCAGTTGATTATGGTGCTTTATGTTCAAATCTTTTCCCTTTTACCATGTAAATCAACTTTTCGATTCTTGCTGATATTATGCAGTCTTCCCCTGTTTCTTTGCCATCCTTATATGCACTAAGAAACACTTTATTGCCGACCTTGAAACTTTTGATGTCGTTTTTGTTATCCGTTCCTGTTTTTCGACTTAGTAATATCTTGTCGAACACCGATTTTACTTTTCTAGTAAATATTAATTCCGCCTTCCGTCGGCGACATTGCCTGATAGTGTATTGGGGTTAAGTGTTACATGGTAAACTCTCATAGAATTTTGAAGTGTTTCCTTGTTTACTTTCTCAATACTTGCTTTCTTCAACGCTCTTTTGAACGTTCCCACAAAGTGTTCCGCAATATGCTCAGTGGACAACATCTTACAAAAGTCTTTGAATTCTTTATCCGTGAATTGCGTTCCGTTATCAGAGATAATGGTATCTGGTATGCCATATCTCACAAAAAGTTCATGCAAAAAATTCACTGTCACTGAAGATGTTGGATTTTGCAATTATAAATTTCCAGCCATCTAGTGAAACCATCAACTACCACAAGATAATGTGATCCATTCATAGGACCTGCAAAATCTATATGCAGTCTTGACCACGACGTGTCTGTCATTGGCCAAGATTCTATCTTTGTGATAGGTAGTTTTGCTGCCAGAGCACAACCTCTGCAAGCTTCCACTATTTTTTTTAATATCTTGGTTGATTCTGGTCCAATATACGAAAATTCTTGAAATACCAGGATACCTGCTATGAAAATCCTTCAATATTCGCTTCTGCAACACACTAGGTATTACAACCCGTTGCCCGAACATCACTACACCGTTGCATAGCGAGTAAGTCTGGATTTCGTTCTCTGTTACTTTCAATTGCATTATTATTTTCGCAATAAAGACGTCATTTTCTACTTTTTCCCAGAGTAACTGGTAGCTTTCGTATTTCCATTTCGCTTTTTAGTTCTGTAATGACCCTGTCCTCAAATGGTTCCGCATTTTTTAGGTATTAATCTTGAAATCCATCCGCATATCCTAAGTTTTTTAGACGGTTGGTACTCCATCGTAAAATCACAATTTAATAAGATGGTAACTCAGCGTTGTAGCCTATTAGCTGTATGTGTAGTATTCCTTTCTTTGACAGAGGACTGTGGTCTATTTGCAACCTAAAATTTCTTCCACAAATAAATATAATTGATTGAGCCCCTTTTCATATCTGGCTATTTTTCTCAGTTGATAGAAGCGAGCGTGAAGCATGAGCGAAGGTTTTCATTTTACTTCCATCGGATTTGTGTAAAATCACCGCTCCAATACCGTACTGACAAGCATCTAATGTTACTACAATTTCTGCTTTTGGATTGTAGTGTGTTAATGATAAATCTGATGTAAGTATTTTATATTATTTCGTTAAACTCCTTTTAACAGTTACCATTTTAATTCCACTTTGCTCCCTTTTTTTAAGTAGATCTTTCAGCGGAGCAATCAAATTATACATATTATGTACATATATTTGATAGTAATTAGCCATTCCTAGAAAAGCTTGTAGCGTAGTCACGTTTGTTGGTGGAGGCATATTTTTTAATTGCACTTGCCCTCGACGTGTCTGGTTGACGACGATTTTTATCAATAATTTGGTCAAACTGTTTAGATGTTTAATTTTCGACAAAAACAATTCATAGTTTTCTTCACAGAGCTTGAATCCATACTCGCTTAGTTTTTTCAAAATTGTTTTCACATGCCTAACGTGTTCTTCTTTAAACATAACTTTTATTAAAATGTCGTCCAGTTACGCCACTACGAAATCACAATCTGTAAGCAGGGTATCCATAGCTTGTTGAAAAATAGTTGGTGTCACCTTTATACCAAAAAGAAGTCGGTTAAACATATACAGTCCTCTGTGCGTATTTATGGTCGTTAATTCTGAGCATTCATTTTATATTCTGAATTTGTAAGTACGCTTCATAGAGATCCAGCAGTGAAAATATTGTTCTGCTGTTTAACTTCGAAAAAAATTCCTGGCAACGTGTTTTTAAACAACTGTTTAATCTTGTCGAGAATACGCGCAAATAATAATAATTTTTTTTTTCTTTACATACTGGCGCAGCCCATTTTGAATGGTTAATTTTTTTCTATTACACCAATTATTTCAAGTCTGTCCAACTCTTCATTGACTTGTTCCAATGCTGCGAATGGCACACTGCGTTTCGGCTTAAATACTGGCGTCGAAAGTTTTTACTGGAAAGTCCGCCTTGACCCAGTTCATTTACCAAAACATCGGGAAGACATTTTTTTATTTCTTCCTGAAAATCTTCCCTCTGACTTTTTAAATTGGTCGCTTGTCCACTTATGTTTTTACAATAACCACTTATCGGCAAATCCCAAAGTTTAAATACTTCCATCCAGTAAGTTTCGAATAAATTCAAAGCATTTTTTAATACATAAGCTAGTGTTTTTACATGATTATTACTGAATGAGACATTATAAGTCATTTTTCAAAAAAAAAAAAAAAAAATTCTCAGCAGAAACTGATTATCTTGACTTTGGAAGTCCTTTTTCATAAAAGCTTTCCAATTTCCTTCCACGTGGTTTTACTGATTATTAAAATCTCATTACCAGTTTCCATACCATTTTCCCACCCGCATTATTTATTTTCACACTCACAAATTTCTTTGAGTTTTCTGGAACATTTCCCATCGCGATGCTGTGTACGAATTTCTTCCCATGAGAGTATTTTTGGTTTGTTTTTGCAGATTGACTTTATATATCCTCGTTTACCACAATGGTAACATTCTACATTTTTAAATGAACAATTTCTTTTCCTTCTGCACAACAAGAAAAAAATTGGTCACCCGTATCCTTGTTCCCAAAGCAACAAGTATATTTTTCCGTACTTGTTCACTCAGTATGAGTTTCCAAAATCCTTGTAAATCCAGTTACAACTCATATGAGTTTCTGAATCCTCGTTACTGTTAGAAGTCGTAAGAGTTTCGAATTCTCATCACAACGATTATAAATCACCTGAGTTTCAAATCCCTCGTCGCTACTGTTATAATGCTCTTCGTAGTGCTTATAATATAATACGTAATACTTCGGTTACTTGCCGTGACGTCTGTATTACTTAGTCTGAAGACTGACCCCAAACGGCTTCTCTGTATTGTAAAAAATATACAATTTTGGCACATGGCCTAAAAAGGTGAGGGGTTGAGGCTGGTCGACACTAACTATCCTATAGCTAGCTAATCCGATTCAAAACCCAGTCACTCATTACAATTTCCACATTCACCATAAAAACTCATCCGTCACAACTCAATCCTCCATACACCACAATACCACATCCTCTCAAGGGATGGGGGGCAACAAAACGTGCCCCATGCCATAAAAATTTAATGATAACAAATTATTATACATAAAAATCTAATAATGAAGAATGAAAGGGGAGGGAGATGAATCCAATAATAAACTAAAAATCAACACAAAATAAACTAAACATAACTGATGTTAGTAGGGCCCGTCTAACCCTCAAAAAGGAGAGACCGCTGTATTCTGCCCATTGGACAAAATCAAGAAGCTCTCTCGCTAAAGGAGTGGGAAAAGGATGAGAGATTATACGGACATGGGAAATAAAAAGCTGACCCAGTCGAGATAAAAGGGGAGCCAAAACAAACTGGGGAGGTTGGGAATCTCAAGCTGGAACATAACCAAAGAAGTGGCCGGGAAACAGGTCGGGAACAACACTTACTCACATTAACTACACAAAGCTTGTCTAGCCTAACCAGGGGAGGGCTCCACAGGAAACCGCCCCGATGTGACATAGGTTGACCTAAAAGAGAAAATCAAGGTTAGCCCCGTTCACACGAACCAAGCTCGCCTCAGTCACCCACCTTTCGCTAAAGACTGTCGAATGCAATCGTTTTCTATCAGTTCTAATCTTTATCTTGAGCTGATGCTCAAAGAATCGGATCAGATCCTGATGAGAAAGATGATTGCCTCGCAAGACTTTTCGTGTCGTTCAAATCACCATTCGGGCCATGGCCAGCAGCGTCAGAAACACCATTCGTTTCACCTCAGAATACGGGGCGACACATTGTCACACGCGTATGGGCGATCAATGGGCACAAGCTTTTCGGGAGCGAGACGAACCGTCAACTCGCCGACATTGTCCCATAAGGGGCGGACTCGAGGTCAATGGTAGAAGGCGTGCGAAGCAGTTTCTTCTAACCCAAGGCCACACCGTTCACAGTCTGGCAAATCCGCCAAGCCCCATATGAAGACCTTGTCATTGCAGCCGATCCCGAACCAATCGCCATGTAAGCGAAACCCAGAGTTACTGAGATAATCCGCCGCTGGCGCCCAAGACCAGAAAGAGCGAAACTCCTCCTGCGACAAACCGAGCTGCTCACGTAAGGAATCCTTCGCGACACCTTCCACTAACAAACGATAGAAGACCTTCCTAGGCTGAGAAAGGTCACTGGACCGAGGAACAGCCAACAAGGCCGACCGACACTCGCGAAAGAAATCCGATTGATCCCGGGGTTTATGATGGCGCTCAACCCGCGAGATGGGGGGGACTGATAGTAAGGAAAGGGAACGCGTCCCGAACAATCCCCGCCATAATCGAATCTCCTGTCAATGCGCGGCGTAGGAAAGCCAACCTCGAGGCGAGTTTGTGGATCGCCAAGTGTGGCATTCTCAGCCCCCCCCATGACACGGACGTTGTGCCACAGTCTGTCAACCCGATTCCCGCGTCTCCTCCATAAAATGGAGGTTAGCGACCGCTCGAGCGGCTGCCTATGGTCGTCACAGAGAGGAAGTACGGACAATCGATAAAGGACAAGAGGGTAAACGTAAGTGGCACACGCTTCCGTCGACGCCAATTCTGACCGGCCGCGTCGACCTTTGCCCGTACTTCAGACCAATTTTTCTCCAGCTGGAGGTCGGGTCCAAACCACATATCAAGAATGCGGACAGGACCGTCCTCTAAACGGCTTCTTTTCTTCTAACCTCTGACCTGGAGCAATATTTATTTACAGTTATAGACTAGTTCATATAGTCACCGGGATGTACTATTTACTCCGCAACTGACATCATGTACACTGTTATATTTATTGTTTAATGAAATGTTATTTCTACTTTTGTTAAGGTATTTCCGCTTTACCAATTAAAATGACATGAAAAAGATACTTTTGTGGTTACTTCACTTGAAACATATAATCTTCTTCACATAGTAAAATGTCATCATAATGACGGAGCAAATGTTTAAGGGTACATTAAGTGCACTTTGGTTTGTACTTCTTTTGACATGGATAGGTTGAAGTTCACAAGTTCACTCTGGTTGGCTCTTTTGAGAAGTATTTTTTCAACTGGGATTATTATTTGGTCTTTGCTCTGTTGTTCATACACCTTGCTGGGTCATTTCTTTAAAGTATTGGTAAACTTCAGCTATGACTATAAATACAGTGCCGTCAAAAAGTTCGGCTGTGTTCAATTTTCCAATGGATTGCATATAAAGAGTTTAATTCCTTATCAAGGAGAACTCTAACAAGTACTACCACTCTTGGTCAGAATGGACGTGAAGAAGATAACAATCAAGGGCTGATTCCAAACTCCTCAAGTCCCTCAAGTCGAGCCTCGTCACCGGATTTACTTTAACTTAACTTTAACCATGACAGAATTGGTGTATGAAGAGATGCAGTTTAAAGTCGTACCCACAACTGGACTGAAGTATAAATAGATATGGATGCAGTTTAAAGTCTTACCCATGCCAGAACTGGTCAGGACTTTATAGATGAATTCCAGATAAAATCCTTGGCTCGAAAATACTGATGAACAGGAAAAACTGTCTTTCGCTGACAATACCGGTTGAGTTTTCTCTCTATGAATAGATCTTGCATTATTTCAAGTGATCCCTTTCGTTTGTGAATAAGTAGTATTTTAAATTTAACACTTGTTTTCAGAAGTAAATTGTTTTAAATCATATACCCATTCAAACGGTATTTACGTACATGTTAGCACTTTAGTTAAATATTTATTCATCCGTAATTATCATTATCACTACTATGGATACAGTTTAATCTCTTGATCATGGACAAAATTGACCCAGATAAAATTGGTCAGGATGTGGCTGTAATTGAGTCATGCTTAGAGCCTAGATGGTCAGGATTGGAATGGCCAATAAGTGGTCAAAAATGACCAAGAAATGGATGCAGTTTAAAGTCTTATTCAGGACAGGACTGAGGTATGAATGGTCATTAAGAAATGATCTTACCTAGGACTAGACTGATATATAAATGGACATGGATATAATTACAGTTTAAAGTCTTACCCAAGACTCTAGTGTCCATAATGCGCCAAGGAATGTTCCATTGTAAACAGATGGTGTATATTAAGATTCTCATAAGATCCATCTCCTCTAGTTGTGCGTACGGAACGTACATTTCCATCATTTTCACAGAAAAGTTCAATCACCTTGCCAAGTTTCCATAATTGTTTGGCTTTTGAAGGATTTTTTAATTAATACTATATAGTCTACTTGTATTTTATTATTAAAATCTATATCATATAGATCTTTGCAACATTCACATAGACTCAAGAGATATTCCTCATTCCATAATTCTTTGAAGTTAGTTAACAATTTCTCCCTTTCAGTGAGAGCATTTAATAACTGAGACCTGGAAGTAGATTCAATATCAGAAGATCATCTAGAATCTGTTTTCACAGAAATTTCTCCATTAACATTAGGATGTAAAAAGGCTTTGGGTGCTAATGACAACAGTTCCGTATCAGACGTAGTCCGATAAGTTAGAGGTACGGAGTTTATAGCTACTTGTTCATCAGATTTGAAGACCGGTCTGTGAGGAATCCAAGTATATTTTGAAAAGTCTTGTGGAGGGACTTCATTTCTTTCTATGATACCCTCGGTTTTTGTTGTTATCTTATCGTTATAAGCCGTAGCCAAATTTTCACTTTCTAAAGAATGCATAATTTTATCAAACATTTTCAAGGTTACTTGATAATTAGATTCCACTGATTTGATTCTGTCTTCATTCCAGAGTAATTTTACATATGAGTTGTTTTTTTTAACTTTATTGTTTCTTTCGAAATAATCTTTTTTTTTTGTCGTAATCAATGATATGTTCATCTTCATTGAAGGATGATACGCCTGAATTCACAGTAACCATTTTCTCTAAGTTCTGTTCTACGTTAGACAATTCGAAGGCGTCTGGGAATATTTTATATTACGTGGACTTTGGTTCTAATACAAATTCTCCTTGTTCGGGACACGGAGAATACTATTATGAACAAAGACTAATTTATAATTTAATCTGGTTAAATTCGTTATCTCTTGTCTGAAATGATCGAACTGAATATCAAATTTATCGCCCAACAAAACGGGAATAGGAAGTGATTTCCCTTTACCTATATTTGCCTTCAAAACTACTTGGTCTAATTTTTTTTCTTGCACCCGCTTGTATACACTTTTACTTGGTAATCACCAGTACCCAGGCGCCAGTCAGGACATTTTAACCTCTTTAATATTCCTTTAGAGAGATATGAACGCTGGCTACCACCTGTCCAATAGGAAGTTTCTAGAGACTTTCTTGGCGTCCCAATATAATGTGATTTCTACTATAATAGTAAATTATTTTGAAGATATCTTCTCTCGTAAAAAAACAAACAAAAAAACAGCAGTCTAATAAATATTTTCTTTCAACGTTTTAAGCTCAAATCTGTCTCGATTTTTAAAAAATTCTGTCATAACTACAAAACTACTTTATGCTTTTGTGAAATTCCTTATATATATATATATAGCAAATGTCTTTTTTTTCTTTAGCGAAATTGCGTATATGTTCGGTAAAATGACAAAATTGGAAAAATTGCTTACTTGTAAATCTTTAGCAAAATGTGGGAAATTTAATAACCTCTCAAACAGAGTCGTGGCTTGTTGAATAAAGTGAGACAATTGAACATTGTAAAACACACTTTATACAAGAAACGATACATAATGAGAAAGAGAATAGATGGATTGCTAAAAACCTATTCTTTTAGCGGTTAAAGACAAAGCATCGAGGACGGAATCCAAATACATATCTGTTTGAAATAGATGATATGGTGTTTCATATTCTTCTGGTATTAGCTACATTGTCCTCGTATTATTCGGGTTAGCTTGTGGTCAGCATACCTGTACGTTGATTGTTCCATATTCTTCTTGGCATCCCCAGTTTGGAGTAATCTAACACTCGTCCAATCGTTCTTTGTTCTTTTCGGCATCTGTCTTGGTGCTCAAACCTATTTCACGCCTACTTTTGGGCTATGGCCGTTATCAGTTTATAACAGACTTTTCTTATTATAAGCAGGAGCCATCTACTATTGGACGATGACCTAGATATTTTACAGCATGCATAATAATATATACTTATTAAAAACTTTATATATAGGTACCATCAAAATTTGAGCTAAAAAAAAATAAAAACAGAATAAAAATATTTAAAATGTCACCTTTAAGTAAAGTTTTGATTTTGTTTGAAATATCTTAAGGGTAATCTATAAAGAAAGGAAAAATACTTCTACGCATTTCAATAAGGTTTTAAGATATGTGAAGAAAAAACAAAAAAAAAACATTTTATGGTTGGGTCAATTTGGCATCAATCTCCAATTTTAATTGAAAAATAATGACAGAAGACACGTTAAAAATATCTGTCTTAGGTAGTTGTTTCAAAGAAAATTAGTAAAATTAAAGATTAACTGACATAATTTTGAAAAAAATATTACTTTACGCTTAAAATATAGCGAAAAACAAATTTGGACACAGCAATATCCACCGCCAGCAAGTTCATAGTCAAAACAATAGCAGTTATCATGCGTCAAAGTTAATTAAATGAAAAATACCAAAACTGCCAAAAATACAGAAGGTGGTATCTTTTAGTTTTATGTTTAAAAATAACCATTTTATAACCAGTAAATTAGGAATTAATTTTTTATTCTATAGGCCTATATGAAACTTAGAATTAATATTTTTTTATATTATTTATAGAAATATAAAAATATTAAAAAAAAATAAATAAATAAAGTGATATTTTTTATCGATTTCATTTATTCTTTCTTATTTATTTATTTTTTTTTTTTAACTATTTAGCATTTATTTCGGGATATTCCTGATTCCAAAAAGGTATATTTCTATATAGAACAAGTGTGGCCCAAGTTTTCAGACACACGAATCGACAGACAGAACTTGCCGTTTATTTATCTATCTTTATTTATTATTTAAAGTAAATATTTAATTGTAACAAATCAGGCCTTTTTAATTATTTTAAGAAAATTTATTTAACAAAAGAAAGTACTTCTATATACAATAATAATAATAATAATAATAATAAAGAAAAAAATATATAATTAATTAACTAAAATATTCTGAAAGCTATAAAAAAATCAGCGCCATCAGATCCTAGCGGGAAAAGGTGATACTAGTAGAATGGTTAAGTGGAAGAGAAAAATTATATCACAAGGGCAGAATAGCTATGAAAAAAAATATAATGGCTACCAGTTATCTCCCCTAGCATGGCAGCAAAATGTACTCCCGTATATTGAAGAATGGGTTTGGTTCGAAATTTCCAGAAGGTTACCAAATACAAAAGACACTCGAAGAAGACCGGAGAGCAAAACGGCTGAAATGTTGTGACAATAATAACCAAAGCCTAGCAAACTAGTGTATAATTAACATTTCAAAAGTTCACACACAAATTATTTTTTTAAATTTATATTGAAAATTGCGTTCTTGAGATAATATAATCAGAGTTAGTATGATGGCATTCACTTTATACATATGCCTAGGAAATTTGTTAGATGAATTCCATGCTAACTGTGGAAAATATTTAAATTCATATCTTCATCGATGCATATTGTAATTAGAGCACGGCTCGATCTGAACTCTATAAAGGTTTAATTTTCAGATTAAAATAGTGAGGAAGTTACTAATTTTTCGCAGTTTGTTTTCATGTTCTTATTGATATTGCCAATATAAAGTACAATGGGATAATGTATAGTGGCTTGGATTGAGGAATCGGAGAGCTAAGTTCGAATTCCGGTGCAACTACCCTGGGTAAGTGATGAATCCATCTCTTCTGCACACACCCCAACTATAGCAGGACAAACTTGGTCCTATAGCCTGGATGGCAACCAGTCTAGGACAACAACTTTGAACTGAACTATGAGTTAAACAGCTTCATCAATCCGCAATAGTTGAGTACGGTCACACCCCTGAATACATGGTCAATCAAGAAGGGGTTCCTGCAAAGAGTGAGAAGGCCTTGGATCTAGATCTGTAGAATGAGCCTTCATTTTTTTTTACCAATATGAAGAAGAAAAAACAGACCAAATGTTAGGAAAAGCAAAGTTTCAAAGGTATTTTTAATAATTAACCAGTTTTCTCTAAACAGTTAAATAAATGTTATTATATAACGATAATTACTTTTAGGTTAAACATCTCAAGTGGCTCAGAAGATTATTTTTTGTGACTTCAAAATTATATTTTAATGTGTAGGGATTAAAATCAGTTTTTTTTCTCTGCAATAAAATGTTGTTACTTGATCCGACGCCGCATTCTCAAATAAGGTCTCGTCTGTAACGTTCTATACCACAGGCTGCTCATGGTGCAACTAAGGGTCAGAACTGGCGGCCTATTTCAAAAGCACCTCGTTCTATTGTGAACAACGCATTTTAATCGGCTTAAGAAATTCAAATAAGTTTTTGCTTTTATACTTGGAATAACTTTATCTTATTTAATTGAAGTAAGTATAACATTTGTTTATTTTATTTCCTTCGGATGTGCTATGAAATTTATTGCAAAAACAATTTTAAAAAATTAATTTAGGAAACTTGGTTTTGTTATTTGGAAGTAAATTTAACATTTTTCACTTGAAGTTAATATTCTCTATGAAATTTTTATTCATAAAAGCAAATTTTACTTGATTTAAAGAAATAATTATTAATCAGATTTTTTCAAGTTTTTCTTCTTATAAATGTTACACAGACTCTCTTAAGAATGTTAATTTTAGTAATGTTTTGTTATTGTTTATTTTTTTTTTACCAAAACCTTTCTTCTGAATTCTTTTATTTCGGTTTTGTATTTACACTACGAAAATGTCATTATTTGTCACAGAAAATTTATTTAATAAATTACAACAAATGTAGTGATGATAAAATTAATATTTTTAACGAGTAATCTGTGTATTTATTTCCGAAAGATATTTAAAAATGTGTGTTAAATATTACTTTTTACCGTTATTTACCGTTAAAATTAAAAAAAAACAAAAAATGTAGCATTTTTATACGATAAAATTAATGAAAATATAGGATACGGTGGAGTAACGGATAGCTGCTCGGATTGAAGAATCGTAGAGACGAGTTCGAATCCATTACTTTCACTTATGTGCTAATACCCTTGGGAAAATTATGAATCCTCTTCTTCACCCCATAGCTATGGATAACTAGCAGGACAGAACGGGTTCTATAGACTTGGATGGCAAATGGTCTACCGCAGAAAAAATGAAACCCTGCGGGAAAAAAATCTGCCGCGTCAGTCATGTATCGAAAGATACATGATCGCCTAAGCGTGTATCACGCATGGCCTGACTGGCTGACTGAATTTATTAAGAATATTGTTTAACATTTCTCTCAAAATGTGCGAAATTCAAACATTTTGAAATAAATCTTCAGTTCTGGCTCATGTGTAGTCCTGTAATATAGAACACCATGCATTCATCGCCATTTGAATCACCAAAGTAAGAAAAAAAAAAGAAAAAGAATTTCAGTAGAAATCGAAAATGCAATAATTCAACAAAAACAAATGCATTTACATTGTTTACATTCGACCAAATGTCTCCATCTTTGTTGTTGTTATCACAACATGTCGGCTGTTGTGACCCACGACCTTCTTCAGAAGAACAAAAAATGAGGGCATTAGACTGAGTCTAAATAATATAAATAATGATAATGTCTCATTCCGCAAACTTACAGAAATAAACATCTGTTTCTTCTACTCCATCCGAGAAATACTATAAAAAGTGCACAATTTGCTCACTGCTTCCTCTTATGTATAAATCATTTTCTCGTCCTTGTTTCTTACCACAAAGAATTTTCATTTCGCATATAATATGTATTATTGAATTCAAATAGTGTACCAACAAGTTTTAATATTTCGCAAGCCAATTTTTGACGCAGGCATTGAAATATCTGTTTTATATTTTTTTCCTGGTTTGAAACTGATTCTTAAACACGAATTTCTTTTTCTTTTATTCATTGGAACTTTGCTAAAACTTTTAAAAATTTTCTACGCACACAAACACACGCACGTGTTATTAAAATAGTCTATCTGCTTTTTTTTTTTTTTTTACTTCATTTGTATTGTGACTATTTGGTGAGCTTTTTTGTTTTTCTTTTCTTTCCCTTTTTCTAATGTTTCCAGCCAGTGTCACCCCTTCAACGCCTTTAGCGTCCACGCCATGTTGAAAGATCCACGGAAAGGGATGAGTGACGAAGGAATAACAAAGTTCTTGACTGAAACCTCGTCTAAATGGTTCGAACCGGTCATATACAATAGTTGCCGGTGGTGTTGGTGACATTTAAAATAAAGAAATTTGAGTAGCTCTTGATGACAAGTATAAACAGGGTTTATATTGTAATATGTTTACAAATCATATATACAACATAAGAATTAAGTAGAAAATTGCAGAACTGAAAATGGATGCTTGGGAAGAAGAGATTGACGAGCGATCGTATTTATGCCTCATCAGCATAAAAGCTTTTGAACAAGCGCAGTGGTTATAGGTTTAGAAGAATATCATAAGGGAAGAGTGGTTTCACGATTTCGGCAATTTCCCCTCTTCCCGTGGTCCTTTGACTGGTATCGTTTATTTTAGTTTACCATTTAAAAAAAAGAAGTAACATTTTTATATGATAGAAGTAATGAAAATGTCATATATTAATGGCTACGAGTTATCTGTTCTTTAATTAAACATATTAAATACATTTACCAGCCTGAATTGAAGAACAGGGTATCTACTCAAATAAATGTATCCATAAAAATAACGAATAAACAGAAAATATATTAAATATTTGTCGGATTTAATTCATTTCTAATAATATATATATATATATATATATATATATATATATATATAAAGAAGTTATAATATATATATATATATATATATATATATATATATATATATATATATATTACTATTCATAGTAAAATAAAGATTATTTATAAAAAGAATTTTGTTTATTTAACAAAACGGTTTTAAAATATAAGGAAATAATATCTTTTTACAAACAATGAGTTATCTCCCTTAAACTGTGCGGCATTCATCGGCGCCCACCGAGTGAAATATACTTTGTAGGATGGAAAAGATAAGTTGAATTCAAATTTCTTTTTAATTTTCATTTAATTAAAAAATTATTTGTAATGCTGAATTGTTAAGTATTTCATGTGACTGATTAGAATTTTGCAAAATATTTACTGATTTCGATCCTAAAATAAATTTTATTAAAGATATATTTTGATATATTTTGAGATATTTCGAGTTTGAATAATTACAGGTTTAATGATCAATCATACAAGAAAAAAGTGAGATTTTACGAGATAATTTCTTTTTGGCGAAAACGTAATGGTTTGTTCAGTCTTATTTAGTAACTGTCTTTCCAAAGACAATATCCAAACATAACACTGCATGTTGCCAATTAAATGAAACTAATAGTTTAAGTGAGTTTATGTCAATCAGAGAAACTACTACTACTGCTGCTAATAATAATAATAATAATAAAAACGAATTTATCTTCAGCGTTGATAGACTTCCTAAATTAAGTAAAAATGATTTCAATCAATCATGTTTATTTTATAATTATTCTGTTTATTTTTTTTTATTTTTATTTTTATTTTTTTTACTAGATATAAAAATAATCACTTTAATCTTTAAGAAGTGAAAGTAACACGTATGCACATATTTCTGTACCTGGGCAAATATGAAATGTGCGGCTATGGAAAGAGAAACCAGTGGGCCAGCCGTTTACATGTGATAAATGTGGCAGAATATGTCTTTTCAACGCAGACCTCGTTAGCCTCAAAAGGAGTCATATTGGTGGACCTTTGATAAATTATGTTCAGTACTATGTCGGAAATAACATCCGAGGTGTGTCAGAAAACCCGTAGAAACTGCTACATTAAACCCCACGAACCAGCTGAACAGAGTATACAAAACAGGCCAGGCCCTTTACAGAACAAATTAGTTTGTCACATCTGTAATAAGCATTACAAGTAATTTGCTGGCTCCAAGAGCCATTGTCGTTTACGCGAGGACCAAAAACATTATCAAACTTGTCAGTGATGGTCATACTCGTTAAACGTGGGGACAATCATCTATCAATCTGAGTACTGCTTTCTTTCTTTCTTTCTTTCTTTCTTTCTTTCTTTCTTTCTTTCTTTCTTCGTCTCTCCATCTCTCTCTCCCTCTATATATATATATATATATATATATATATATATATGAGATAACGATATATAATTTGTATATATCAACAGAAATATTAGGGGAAAATATATGACAAAGTGGAAAGATTTCGAGGGATGCTGGGAAATTAAAATAAAAATTAAAAAAAAATTATGTTTGTTTTTGTTTATAACCAAGCCGAGTTCATTTAGATTCTTTTTCTATTTGTGGGATTAACAAAAAAGATGAAAACAAAAAGAAAAAGTATTTAAATGAAATTGACTAGACTATATCACAATATATATATATATATATATATATATATATATATATATATATAGAGAGAGAGAGAGAGAGAGAGAGAAATAAAATTTTTTAAATTACCAGCATCACTCTTTCATGCGCATGTGTAATCGCACTGACGTAATAAATTTAGTCCGATAAAGTCCTAAAGGTCGAAAACATTTTTCCACTTTATCACACATTTTTCCCCTCACACACACACACATATATATATATATATTGATTGATTATAAGGGGTTGTTGGAAAATTTTCAGGCTGACCAAAATCAAACCTCAGAAATCTTTTGCAAGAAAAGAGCTCCTTATTCTTACTGAACTTTTCAACACAATCAACATATATATATATATATATATATATATATATATATATATATATATATATATATATATACACGTAATAGAGAATATAGTAACAGAGAAAAAAGAAGTGGGGAAAATTTAGTTAAATTAAAATAGGTGGGAATGAGATTCGCGTTCAAGAAATTAACTTACGTAAATCAACCAATTTTCCGGCATCATTGTTTTCAGCTGTATATCAGATTATCGACATTGTTGGGCTAATAAAAGTGACATAATTGAGTCTTGGAATACCACTAACAATATTCTTAAGAGAGGCAAATCGTCTATGCCTATTATTAATAACTAGCAGTAGAGCCCGGCGTTGCCCGGGGATGTAACAGTAAGAGATAGATCGACCATCATAAAGACTGAAAAATAAAATTGACAAACATTATTGTTTAAGGTTGACGGACACGCATGTCTTAATTTGTTTTTGTTTTTTTCTGTTTTATTTTATTTTTTTTTTGCTAATTGGTCAAACCCAAACTAAAAAAAAAAACATTGTTTTCAATCGTTATGAGTCTACCGATTGAATAGAATTTTATTATAAACAATTGTCTTGTAAATGGAATTTTTAAAGCATTCTGAATGTAAAAAAAAAAAAAAAAAAAGACAATAAGAAACACTAGCTGCCCCAAAAAAAAAAATGAAGTTTTGTTGAAATCGGTTGAAAAATGTAGGAAATCCGATCCCATATAAAAACACACACACACACACACACACACACACACACACACACAACCTGGGTTTTATAATAAGTATAACTCGATATGAGTTGTCCCCCTTTCATTCTCGCGATTTTTAAATTGATTTCGCGCAAAAACAATTGTGTTTTTCCAATTTTGGCGCTGTCAGAACCACCGCAAGGTAATTTTACGTGGTCCTGTGAAGTTTTGTTGAAATCGGTTGAAAAGTGTAGGAAATCCCATCCAATATATAAACGAACAGACACACACACACACAACCTGGGTTTTATAATAAGTATGATGACCGTCCATCTTCATTAGATAAACTCTTTGCCTCAAACTCGACGCTCGACAACAAGGGTCATCCACTATCTGACTTTCCCACCTTTCATGGTTCACAAGTTTTGTGATATCAGTAACTCTGCTCGGGAAGTTACCAGACTCATCAAAATCCTTAACTCTACGAAGGCTACTTGTCCGGATAAAATCCTTGTTGTTGTATTTAAGAACCTTAGCATGGTAACGTTTTTTAAACTCTGATGGAAAGAGAAATGTTTCTCCCTGTCGCAATACTGCCGCACTAGCCTCTTTAGTGGCCTTAACAAATACTTTGAGTCTATTATCAACAAGGAGGTAGTTGCTTACATCACTAGAAACCACCTTTATGAAGAACTAGTCTTCTGAAACCCATCAGATCAATACAGGTATTCCAAAAGGTCTCTCCTCGATCAAAGCCTCTTTCTGCTTTTTATTAACGACCTGTCTAGGAACATGCTCAGATCATTAGTAAAACTCTATGAGATGATATCACAGTTTACGGAAGCACCTCCAAAAAATCTATGTTCGGAGCCTTGCAGTTAATCTCTCTTTTGATTTGGCTCTATGAGTTCAATGTGGAAAAAACTTGCTTGTAACTTTCAATACCTCATAAACCAAGCTAGTATCGTTTCATCACCGACCCTATTCAATGTTTTCTCCAGTCAGAATGAACGGATGTACTTTCAACGAGGCTCCATTCTTTAAATGTCTTTTGAGACTCAATTTCAGTAAAGACCTCAAATGGAACTCATGCATACGATCTATTGTGGGTATTTCGACGTGGGCACTTCGATGTGTTAGCAAGCTTGTCTACCTAGATCAGTTACGACTGAGTAGTGAGTTCAATCCCCACGGGATGCCCCATAGTTTCGGCCTTGTACACATCTTTGCTACACTTAGAAAATCACCATACGATCCATTGTAAAAGGTTTGGTTATTTTGTTTTACGGCATATCAACCTCAGTGGGTTATTTAATGCCGACAAGAATGTTAATCGTACGAATAGAATATGTATTCTTTGTAAGGAATCAGTTTGTACATCAGGTTTCATTCACGTATTTTTGTAAAGATGGTTTTTGTCGAGAGTCAAATATATTGCTGGTAATATTTTTTTAAATGTATTGCTAGTAATTTTTTTCCAAATATTCAAATGAGCTACATTCTTTAGTTTTATCAGTTCCTGACTAATAGGCATAGCATAGTGCGGCATAGTTTTACAACTATGGCGCTCTCTGCTATGCCTACAAGTCGAATCACCCTCATTTCCCCCATATCTCATTTGTATGGTGGAAGTAGCGGTCAGATAGATTTACACTAAAAATTGCTACTTTGTGAGATGCTACATTGACCACTACACTCAAGTAAAGAATCAATCGTTATCTATCCTCCTTATCCTTATAATCTTCAATTCTGACTTTCCCCTTTTCATTGAGTGGCTCTTTTACTGAGTAAACCTTTGCAAAAGTAATGTTTAAATAGTAGGAGGTACCCGATTATCAGTTTCTGATAAATCGGTGACGCGCCTATCTATCTATCTATCTATCTATCTCTCTCTCTCTCTCTCTCTATATATATATATATATATATATATATATATATATATATATATATGTATTTAAATAAAAAGAAAGAACAGTAAGATATATAATCCGGTGTTCTTATAGATATTTTTATTTTTACAAAATAGTGCTTAATGTAAATTTACAGAGCATTAATATTATAAATTAATTGATTTAAAATATGTTTTTTTCCGCTACACAGTTCTAACCATGTTTCAAAAATGGAAGCTAAAAGCCACGAATTTAATTTTGCAATTAAATTAAAGACATTAGTTCCATTTCATCCTCAAGCGAATTTTGGAGTAACTTTTAAAATTACTGGGTTTTAAAGACACATCTAAAATCACGTTTCCATGGTTACAGATAAATCTACTTCAACTAGACAAAGGGTTTTCTTTATGTCTGTATCATTGTATCGGTTATTAGCTACATTTTGGTAAGGGGTAGGGATTTATTTTTCAATGTCTACATCCCTACCCCTTATCAAAATGTATATATATATATATATATATATATATATATATATATATATATATATATGTGTGTGTGTGTGTGTGTTTGTAATTAATGTTAAGTAAAATAAAGAAAAGCCTTTTTATAATCTTGTAACTATCAGCACAGAAGTAAAAAAATATATATGCTGTCACTAACACACGGGTTAGCAAAAAACAAAAAGTAAAGATGGGCGATGGAGGGTTTGGAAGGCGGGTGAGGCAGATGCAGAGAGAGAGATAGAGAGAGAGACACACACACACACACACACACACACACACACACACACACACACACACACACACACACACAGAGGTGTTATGACATCCGAATCCATAAAATACATTTGTGAAAAAACGTAAATTAAAAAAATATAAGAAAAAAGAAAAACTTAACAAATATATTCTAAACTTCTTTAAATATGAAGCTATCTCCACTGAAATTGGCGAACAAAAACAATTTAAAAGTTTTTTTTTATTTATTTATATCTCCCACAAATTATTTAAATAAAATAAAAAATAGCAGATGACGCAAGTAATATTTATTTGGATAAGCACAAAACTATGACAATATGGCTTCTCTATTGATCATTGATAAGTATAAAAAATTTCATCTATTTATCCTCTCTAAAGGAGAATAAATAGACGTGATCTTTATTTCCTTTTTTATGTTCCTACCGTTTTCAATTCCTTTTTAACGTTTTATTTTCTACAACTATTTTTATCGCAGATTAGAAAAATATTCTATTATTACTTGTGCTGTTTGTTTTATAATCATTTTGTTTTTACAAATTTCATTGAAAAATGCAATGAGGCAACTATACAAGTCCTGCTGGAGATGCGCATTAAACACTGAAATATTGAGCCAATTCATACTCTCTTTTCATTAACTAACATTGCATACAAATTCTTCTGTTCTTTCTTCTGTTCATTCTTCTTTTGGGATTATCTCATGAAATATTTCAATAGTACACACCTTTGTCTTAAATGTAAGATTTTTACCAGATGATTCACAATATTCATTCAAAAATTATATTTTAAATCTGCCTGACTTATGGTGGTCCAGTGATTACGATCTATCTATCTATCTATCTATCTATCTATCTATCTATCTATCTATCTATCTATCTATCTATCTATCTATTTGTTTGCTGATATGCAAGTATATTACAATAGATATACATGTAAATGCTGGATGAAGAAAGACACCAACACGAAGGATTGTTTACGGTAATCGAACAAAAATGGAGAAAATCCAATTCTCTCGAGAAATCGTGAGATTTGGCCGTCTCATCAAATTCCGAAAGAGAAACCATAACAGGGGATTTTCTTCGAATGAACAGAAAATATTTCGTTCTAATCCCTTTTTATCTACTGGAGATGACGTTTCGAATTTATGTTGGTATCATCATCATTATCATCACGCTATTACTCGTACTACCGTTGTGAATCAAATTTTGTTTCATTTAATGATAATTGTAACTTTATGTTAAAAGTGATCATTAGCTTTGTCGTAATATCATTTTTGTCTTTAATGGCAGTACAACTACTTTTTTTTTTGTAAATATTGTCTCTTTTTTTATTAAAGTTTATTTTAATAATACTGACATGCTTTATTATTTCTTTCGATGAACTCACTTAAATCGAAGTGATGCTGCTTGTTTATTTTGAAGTCCTTACTTGAAAAGTCCGAAACATGCGACTGTTCAACAAAATCCTCCACCACCCCATTATTATTATTATTATTATTATTATTATTATTATTATTATTATTACTACTACTACTACTGCAGTTGTCGTCGCTGCCACTGTCACCAAACGAAGCCTTAAAATGCAACGAAGAAAAGTAAAAAAAAAAAAAAAAGTAAAGAAAAATTACAAAGGAAGAAATAGTTATTCCAATTGGATCAATATCATTTTTTTTGCTTTGTTTAACTTTCACAAGCCAAATTAATTTTATTCTTATTAATAAGAATAAAATTAATTTGGCTTGTGCCTTTCAAAATAATTTTGAACACTGCTTGAAATTTATTTAACCCTTCATCATCGTTGTCGTCATCGGCGTTGTTGTTGTTGTTGTAAATGTTATCATTTTTCTTCTTCTTATTTAACCCTAAAGGAATTGTGAAAATCTTGTATAATCAGATTTCCGTTGATATCCCCATTGTTTTGCGAAATGGGATTGTTTGCCATTAATTCCAGATAAGGGTATATTAAAGTTAAGGCTCAAAAGAAAGAAGGCCAAAGGAAATTAGGAGGAAGATGGAAAAACAGAGTAAGGGAAAGAGAAGAGGAAATCAGATTATAAATTTCACAATGTGCATTCATGTTAAAGCACAAGTTCCGAATTAGATGAAATATTTTAGAAACAGGATAAAAATTCTAACAAATTCTGCTTATTTTTTGTAAAGTTCTGCGGTTTGATTCTTGAATCGAAATCGAAATAAAAAAAAATTACAAAAATTATTTGTCGATTCTTGATATCATTATCAAAAAGATGAGCGGATTAATTTTTATTTCCACTTGAAAAGTTAATATTTTGCCCTCTTTTTATAGATAGGTGTTTTATTATAATTTTTTTTAAATCGGAAAAAATTTTGTTTCTATTTTTGGAATTCCTGTTTTGCTGAAATGTCACCAAATTCGTAAATGTTTTATAAAATTTCCGCCTATTTACAAATTTAAAAGCAAATTTAAAAGACGAAGCTTCATTAAAGCCTTGAATTATTCTTTATCCATATTATATGCGTGTGAGCATGTGTTTACATAAGTATCGTGTCTATGCATAGAGGTTTATAGAGCATATAAACACACACAGACACACACATATATATGTTATTACGAAAAACGTTATATTTAGAGAATGCGGGAATTTGAGCAGACATCACTGATTTTTTTAAACGGTGGAATTATGTCTACCGGCCTAAAAGTCTTATTAAACAAAATATTCATCTTGACAGGATTTGTAACTGTATTCCTTATATATATATATATATATATATATATATATATATATATATATAGGTAAGAAAATAAGTTAACTATAAACTATATCTTGTGCCCGGCGAAAGGGTAACCAACGAAACTTAAGTCGCACATTAAATGTAGGTATATGTACATTTATTAATATATATAATCATATTTTTTAAATAAATAATTATATATATATATATATATATATATAATTTATTTATTTAAAAATATGATTCCAACGCTACATAAGAGTTTTCATGTTTCAAAACAAGAGCCGAAAACTTCAATATAATTATTTGAATTAAATTGAACTAAAGTACTAAGCTCTGTTCCATCTTCAAGCGAATTTTTTTTTGAACCTATGCTCTACTTTTGTATCGAGCACTATTTTTTTTAAAAAAATAACAAAAATACTAAAGAACTTTGGATTATTTACCTAACGAGTTCCTTCCTATCTTCTATATATTTTTACACACACACACACACAAACACGCGCGCACACACACACACACATATATATGTGTGTGCGTGTATGTGTGTGTGTATGTGTGTGTGTGCGTGTATGTGTGTGTATAGAGAGAGAAGGAGAGGGAAGAAGACGAGGACACAGAGACAGGCAGGAACAGAGAGAGAAAAAGTAAGAGAATGCTGTTGATGTATAAGTTTAAATAAGCATAATGATGAAAAAGGATGATGTATCAGGGTGATGCGTATGAATGACTGTGCTACGCCAATTTTCAAAGAAGGTAATAAATCTGCTTGCAATGAAATGCAGTTTTCGAAATCCGTAGTTTTTGCCTGAATTTGAACACCTTATCACATGTAGCAAACGGAAATACGCAACGATCTCAGTTATGTGACTGACTCGTTATTTAATCTTGTGATCCAATGTTATTTGATTCCCAAGGAATGAGTTGCTGATGTTGAGGTTTTATGCGCATGACATCTGCTGCAGCCTTTTCATGAGACGTGATAAAATTATTGCAGGTTGTATTAGGAGATGATTCATCGACATCTGCTTGTAGTGTTTCAAAGTTATTCCTGACAGAAATGGTATACTGGTCTTTGAGATGATTTTTGTTAAAAGAGACCATTCGTACGTTGGGAGGGAAGACTGCTTTTTCTTATTGGCTCTAAGGCTAAGTCGAACGGTTTAGAGACAATCTGATATTCTAAAGATACTCCTTCCAATGTGTTGAAGGCTTGGCAATTCATTGCACCGTTCTTCCACTTTATCACTTGGTTCTTCATACCATTGGCATGAGAATATGTCCATTGTTTAGAGCTCTTCTTTTGAAATTTGATGGTGATGTATACAAGATTATTTTCCTGTATAAAGTCTTCGAGAATGATCCTATTTCTGTTAGAGGACGCATGTTATGCAATTTTGCATACGTCATTGACACCAATCAGTACATTCATATCCCCACCAATAATCAGGAAGTTATGATCTGGACTAGTTTGACAAGAGAAGAGAGGCATTGATAGAAATGTGTCGTCTAGAGTTTGTTGGTGAATAGTAGGAGATGATGGTCGTTATAGGATTGTCGTTGAAGCTTTTTATTATGATTTCTTCGATGTTCATGAGCGCTTTATGGGATAGGGGACTGAATAACATGCCAACATCGCTAATGATAGTACCTGTGGAATTTTCCAAGTCGTAGCTGAGATGAAGACCTAGTATTTCCCAACACAGTGATGTTTGAGTTTGTCACAGAATGAAAATAGCGGTGTTCCTGAATACAGATGACATTGATATTCATCTCAATGTCAGATGAGACGAGTTCAGGCAGCTGATTTATGGAGAAGTGTGCGAACATTAAAGGTCGAAATTAATGTATTTTTTTTTATTTCTATTTTTTTTTTTTTTTTTAGTTTCTCTTTTGGTCTGCGTGTTGTCTGGTCTGATGGGAAGGTAAAAACTTTTGGCTTTTGGTGGATATTTGGTGAAAGTAACACTTTTGCCTATGTTTTCCATGACTGGGAAAATGTCCACCACATATTCAGACGGTGAGTAGTAAGAGTAGTAAGTGTTGCTGGGGGATCAGGGAGGGGGAGTAGTAGTAGAAGAAAGACACAAGATTCCACCTAAAAGTGCCGATAGATTCAAAACGAACATTAAGTTAGACAAAGATGTGAAAAATCGCATAGCTAAAGCCTGGGCTGCCTTGAATAAAAAAAATGGATGCAATCTGGAAATCTGATCTACCAAACAACGTCAAGCAGAGATTCTTTCGAGCTATTGTAGAAGCGGTGTTAATGAACTGCCTGGAAATGAACTAAAAACCTATAATCTAAGCTTGATGGAACGTACACTTGAATGCTGAGAGCTATAATTAACATTTCTTGGAGACACACCCAAGTAAATTACAGCTGTATGGACCCATCTCTGAGGTTTAACCAATCTCACGCGAATGCGACACTGCTGGCGAGCAAAACAAGAACTAGCGAGTGATCTACTGTTTTGGAAACCTAGCCATGGAGCAAGACGTGTTGTTTGTCTAGCAATCACTTACATTGATCAGTTATGTTGTGAAACAGAATGCCCCCCTAATGACTTTCCGATTTTGATGGAGGAGGACCATGGCGATTGGCGTGATAGACTCCTGAATGGCCAAGATAGCTCGACTAATTAAAATTAATAAAAAAAAAAAAAAAATCTGTGGTCTAGTAGATCGCCGGGATCATATGCTGGGTCGTTCATATTACTTCTCTATGTAACTTGCAGTAGGTTTTATAGGGAGTCACCCCAGAGGGGAATTCATCCTTTTTCCAATGGCATTCGTACGAACTGAACATCGTCTTCCTCGGTTAAAATTTAAACTTGAGACATCGATTTCTAAATAACTATAAAAATAATTTAAAAATATATCTAAAAATTAAGTCTCAGATTTCATTCAGATTTCAAATCGTCACTAGAGGTTTCTTTTTTTTTTTTTATAATTCAAAACGAAAATATTGCAAAAAAGAAACTACGTTAAAACAAGAAAAGCCCGGAAAAAATGGTCTCATTTCTCTGCTATTTACTTTGAATAAGGAAACGAAAAGATCAAATTTCAGAATTTAATTCCTTTTTCTTTTATTTAAAAAAGATCAGTGTAAATGAAACAAAGTTAAAAAGCGGAGATGATTAAGTTTGCCAAATTAAACCTGAGAAAATTTCAGATATCAAATATTTTCAAATAAACTTTGAGACGCGTTTTCCATCTAAATTTCTCAGATGAAGTTTTATTATTATTTACAGTCAAACTAATGTCCTCATCTTTGTTATTATAACATTAAGGTAAAAGTTCCAAGTTGGAGATTATCTCGTGAGACAATAGCTTAGTGGATTAAAGAGTTGACTCGTGTATTTGGTAACATAGTAATTGTGAGTTCATTCCCTGGTTAAAGTAGCACGGTCTAAAATCCTATGGAAATCGCACAAACAATAACTCAGAGGTACTAAATAAAAACGACAATATATTCCTTGACAGAAGAGCAAGAACAAATCTACCTCGGTATATTAAAAACGGGTTCAATTCGATTTGAAGGTTACACCAATCAACAGACACATAAAAAAGGCCGGAGTGCAAAACGCCCGAAACGTGTTGATAATAGCAGCAAAAAACTAGGACAGTAATCCTAATCTAAATTAGGAGGTAAACTATCAAACGCGTTCTTGTAATGCATAAACCATTTTTGTTCTTAAACCGATGGATGTCGCTTTCTTTCTCTCCTGAAAAATGTTCTTAAAAAAAAAGCATCTCTCATCCATCTTGTCATGTCGTTCTGTCAGGTTCTTTATCCCTTTCTTTCATCTTCGTTCTGTTTTCCTCAGCTGTAAGTTTGCAGTCAACTAGTCTGGAAATAGTCCATCAAAGACGTAACTGTCTGTAAATCGTACCACTTCATTAGTTCTTGACGATGCGAATCACGACGTTCGTTTTTCTTTTCTTAATTTCTTATAGAACATTTTTTTTTGTTTTACTTCCTTTATTATTATCAGTTTAATTGCCATCGTCACTATCATGAATATATTGTTCACTGTGAACTCTGCTCCTTGCAAATTTCTTTTTATCTTTTAACAATTCATTTTCAGGTTTCGGCTAAAGATTTTAAAGAAATATTTAGTACAAGAGATTCTCATCAATATTATACGACGCGTAGATAGCCAATATAGTAAAAATATGGCAATGAAGCACTGAAAATCATTGGCACCAGTTTCGTTATTTCAGTCGCTTTGATGTAAGGCATCCCTATTAGTTGTACGAAAAAAAGACCATAGTGGACAGGGTTTACATGTGTGCTTTCAAACTCAACGAAAATGGTGTGTTCTTCCAAACTCATTGTAAATGTTGATAAAAAGTGAATACTTTTTAACAACATACAACGCCAAGGACCATAGTATAAATCAATATTAACTAAAGGTCACTTTTCACCCTAAGAAAGCGATAGTTAGGTCGGAAGAGTATAATATTTTCCGATGATTGATACAGATTGAGAAAGTTTATTCATCATTTTTACCACATATCACGCATTTGGATTCACATTTATTCCGGTCTTTACAGAATGCAAAAGGTTTTAATTCCTTGAAAGACTTCAAAAGGCAAAGAGAGCATTTCTTTACTGAGAATGATGAAATGAACTCGAAGGACGGAATGATGAAGTTGCTTGAAAGATGGAAAAACGCTATGGAAGCATACGGTAAAACAAGTTGTTCAATAATGTTTAAAATATAGAAAGAATGTGTTTTTATTTCACTTAATAAACTGAAAAAAACATTTTTCGTTATCACAAACAAACACAAACACACATATGATTGCGGGAATATAACAAATAACGGTGTGGTAAATAAAAATGGCACTCAGGGTTAGGGTTCACTTGCACTAATACTATTCGCAAAGGTATGAATCCATTCATTTTCCCCTAGCAATGGGTTAAATTGGTAGGGAAATCAGTCTATCGGAATGAAAATTCTGAGTACAGAATCTCCCTGCCAATATGTCACCGGTCAACGTTGCATGTTATGGTCTATTACACCCCATGTCTGACAGGCAGTAGGGAAGACAATGGATGGAGAAAATGATTGAGAATAAATATTTTTCCGAAACTTTCGAGGAACTTTAAGCACGAAATAAGTTTCCTAAAGAGAAAAAAATCGAGTGATTCCTGGATGAATATGAAATGTAAAACGATGCACAATGAAGGCAAGATAACTTGATTAATCCGTAAAATTTCTTGGAACCTTTTCATTGAACCACATGCAGAAATACTTTGAGTATGATTTAGTTTCGCAATACCTATTTTTTGGTGGCACTCAACATGGCAAACAATTGAAATCAAGTCATTCATACCTTAGATATATTCATCTTTCTGGTATTACTACGCTAGTCCATAGCTTAACAAGTAATTAGAGCATAAGCTTAATTTTAGTCATGACTTATTGCTAGTTAAGAATGTCGTATTCTGTCGGACTCCATTTCTTTAATTCAAACGGCGGTGCCCACTTCAACATTCACAGTTCATTTAACAAAAACAGACATTACTTCGTCCGGCTTCGTGCACTTGCTTCCGGAATATCGCTAAAAATTCGCAACAGCCATTTCTGAGCCACTCACTCACTATAAAACCAACGTTGATTTGACCCACGATACGACTTGACTGGTAGTGACAGATGAGCGTAACCAAGCCATCAGCAGTGATACAAGGTGCTTTCATGAAAAGCGATGCCTTCGGTCAACGACAGAAATTAACTCTCGACTATTCAGTCAGCTAAGTGCCATACGTAATAAACGCTTAGGCGATCATGTATCGAAAGATACATGACTGACGAAGCAGAAGATTTTCCCGCAGTAGGTTGCCATTTCTTTCTGCGGTAGACTGGTTGCCAACCAAGCCTATAGAACCCAGTCTGTTCTGCTATTCATGCCATAGCGGGTGAGGGGTAGTTGGATTCATACATTTTCCAAGGGTATTTACGCGTAAGTGAATGTAACTGACTCGAATGGAATTCAAACTCGGCTCTCGAATCTATCATTCCGAGCCGATATCCATTACACCACATGCGATAATTCGTGGAATATTTATCTCACGAGTTTATCCCACTTGACTACATATGTTGATTTCAAAACTATGTATTGCTTTTCTCCATCTTCTCTCGATTACTACCTCGTGTTATAACCCGAACAAACTCTCAGTCTCACACGGCTGATATACGATCCCCCGGATTTCTTGTTAACGGTAAAACCACCGTTACAAGTACATAAAATGGCCGTAACAGTTAACGCTAAATAGCTTTGATAAACAATCGATTACATCTGTTTTACAATAACAAATGCCAGAGAGAAATTTGTTAAATGCGTATAACAGGGGCTACGGAGAAAATGGTGTTAACAGTAATAATTTTAAGCAAGTATTTTTAATGGGAATTTATGTGAGAAAAAACAATGAATGCTAAGGTAGAGAAGAGCAAATTCAGATTGTGTTGAGATAGGAACAATAATTGAGTAGGAACAGTTCAACAAATGTGTTTTCAAATACAAACCAACAGTATTTGCACAAAACAGAATCAATCATAGAGAATAATAATAATAATAATAATAATAATAAACAGTAACAATATGTTGGAAGTTTCAGATTCAAACGAATCGCCCAATTCAAGCCAGAAAACCAAATCTAGTTATGACAAACAAGCAGAAGTAAATCTCTACGATAATCGATTGTATTTTACTGAGTAAACGTGAAAAGCTGAATAAAAGCATCTTGACCTCAGAAAAGAAATGAAAAAAAAAAAAAAAAAAAAATGAAAGTCGAAGTTGTGCATATCGTTGTTGGAGCAAATGGATCGATCCGAAAAAGCCTGGCGAGAATTTTAGTAAAATTAGAATTTGAGGAGGAATCAAAATCAACCAAACAACATGCTGGAATACTCAGGAGAGTGCTGGAGTATTGAGAAAACTTGATATCGTCATTGATAACCACTAGACATTTGATGGAAACAAACAAAGGTAAAATATGTTTTGGGTGCCTAGATAAAATGACTTCAGAACCGAAAACGTTTGAGATCATAAAAATTCAAATCAGAAATCTAAACTATAAAATGAATAGGGTGAAAATAATTTCGAAAATTCTTGAAGATTATATATATTAATTTTCCTTGTAAAGAAATACCCTAAGTTCATTTCTAGTTCGATTGTGCAGAAGCTTTCTAAAAATTATTTGAATAAACTTCAGTGCTAACATATACATTTGTGATCAGGCCCGTTAGGGCTTCGGAACATCAAATAAGACGACTTGTGCTAAACTAAAGGTTTAGCAAATAAAATAAGCAACATTTCAGGGGTTATTTTAATTTTTGTTTTTAATGCTTTTAAAGATAAGGTTTTCCACTACTGGAAATTTTAAAGCAATACATCTAGACATTTACTAAACTTAAACTCGTCGGACATTTGGTATCTAATCAAGATTAATCTCATAAACAACGATTTGGAATACTAACCGGCAAAACATCTCTTAGAATATCTCTTTACAAACAAGATAGTTATTTAAAAAGCCAATTACATTTTAGCACATAATGTAGATCGTTCATCTCATGACAAGTGAACTCATTAGTCGAGAATTCCGAAAAGAAATTATTCAATTATTGCAGCCATTTTAAAAATTGTAAACAATATTAATTTTAGCCAATCAATGGGAGAAATGTAACAAGCAAAAATATTACAATTATCATCTTTTGAATGACTTAGCAATAGTCATCATCAAATCAGAATAACACAAGCACATATTTTGGCACTAAAAGAATTGATTACTAGACACATATCAATCTAGCGAGTAGGCTAAATTGATAGGTCAGAATATTTTCGTCTAAGCAAATAGAGACGGCTGAAAAAAAAAATAATGAAAAAACATTGTATAGAACGAACGAGGCGGGAAACCGGGGAAATTTGGATGGAAAATACTTTGAGCTAAAAATATTGAAAACAGTTGAAATTCCCTTGAGCTAAGAAATAAGATTGGCATGTCGATGCAAATAGAACGACCGTCGATCCGTGTCCGAGATGAAGCAGTAATGTGTATAATTGGTGGGCGTGTAGAAAAAGGAAATGGCAAAAAGAATCAAGAAATAAAACAAAGAAAGCGATAGTTAAGAAGAACAGATCGTGTGTTTGTTTGAAGGAGAAAAACAGAATAAAAGGATGAGTATCGGAAAAAAACAACAACAAAAAACGAAGAGAGAAAAAAAGCGAAATTGATTGAAAATGGAAGCAGATGGAAAAAGTGGAGAAAGAGAAATAAAAAAAAATCAACAACCAAAAAAAAAAAAAGAAGAAAACAAAACAAAAACAAAGGAGTGAAGGGATTCTTTTCTTGTTGCTTCTTTTTAAGATACAGAAAACGAAAATTAGGATGAAAGTATTTAGGTGTAAGAAAGGAAGCCAGAAAAACGAATAAACATAAAATAAAAAAAATATGAAAGGAAAAAAAAAAAAAAATTAAGAAAAAGTTAAAATTAAGGAAAAACGAATTGGTAATAAAAATCAAAGTGAATGATTGTAAAAGAAAATGCCAGTGAACGGTACAAGAAGTAATTTATAGTGGTTAAAGGTATATTTTAGCGGGTTAACGATGTAAGGAATAGAGAAAACTAGAATAATATTTAAAAAAAGAAAGAAAATAATTGAAATAGTGAAGATGAAGTTAAGAAACGAGTTAGAAAATAAAAAGCAAATAGATAAAATAGAAATAAAAGATCGGATTACAAAAACTGAGGAAAAAGAAAAAGACGTAGAAAGAAAGAATAAAGAATGAGAGAAAAGTAAAAGCGTGAGAAAGACTACAAAAAGACGAATATGAAAATAGAAAAAAAAAAAAATAGAGGGAAGCATTTGGAAGGGGAAACAGCCAGAAGAAAATAGAAAAAAAATGAGCGGAGATAAAAACGATAAGAAGGAAGATGAAGCAAAGGAAGCTAGAAAGAAAATGAAAACTAAAAGGTTTGGGAGATCAAAAAAAGATGACAAAAGACAATGAAAAATAAAACATGAATGAGGGAGAAAGAAAGTGAGCAAGAGAGAACATGTGGAAGTGAGAAGGAAACTGGGGGTAAGAATAAAGAAAGAGCTCAATCCTTGCGCTGGGCAGTACATTTTTATTTTTTATTTTTCTCTTCAACCACATACAAGACAAAATGAAAAAGAAAAGTATTTTGAAGATAGATTTATGACTTAAAATACTTTAAACAAAAGCAAAAAAAGAGAAAGAACATTTCACCAAGCTAGCTCGTATGCTCTGATTACTATAATGAGTTCGATCTTTGCTGAATGTCATACATTTGTAGCTTTATACGAGAATAAGCCGAGATTAGTAAATAAATACTGTAGTGAGTTAGATTCTCTAAGTGTTCGACAACGCAGACAATTAGCTTGTTGTCTGGATCTCGAATCCTATAAAAAAGCTATAATATTGAACACATATTTTTTTTAAAGAAGGCACAGTTTACTTGGCTACTAAACCTTATGTTTTACTTTTTGTTGCACTAAGCTAAACTTAGTGGTTACCAGTTATATATTTTCCACAGGTGCCAAAGATTGGTGCTCCAGCTCAAGTAAAAAGCCAAGATATCGAATACTGATTCTCTAAACAGGAAAATGCACACTACTGCCTTGTAAGAGTGGCGAAACACAATCTTCATAAACCGATTTTCAATTTAACCTTTTGACTTTGTGTCACAGATCTTAGTAAAGATGGCGAAGGCGTTGAGAATATGAAAATAAGTAAGCGTTTAATAAGAAATTATGAATAAAGAGTAAATAGAGGAATTATACTTGAAGAATAAGACTGAGTAAAAGAATAAGATGTAGTTTAAATTAAGTAATGGTCTTGTTTTGGCTTCTTAGTTCTATCTTTTCTTCTCTTTCACTCTCCGCTTGACTTTCTCAGCCATCGACCAACTGGAAAAAATCATGAGAGATTTTTTTTAAAAGCAGAGTGACAAAGAATCAACAAGCAAAATAAAAAAAAACCGAGAAGAGAAAAATCTTCGTTTTTATAGAACGCCAATGGGTGATCTTATTCCATTCAACAGGGGTGACAACTCTATTAAAAGCTAAAGTCTCTAACTGGTTGATTGAAGGTTGTGAGCTCAACCCTTGCACGGGCGTGTCTGTGTCTGTGTGTGTGTGTGTGTGTGGAGAGAGAGAGAGAGAGAGAGAGAGAGATCGCATGTTTGTGCGTGTGTGCAAAAGATAGGAAAATGGGAAGCAGATGCAAGAGAGAAGAATCAATCTATAAAGATAATGAACAGAAATTCCACAAGAATTAAAATGAAACAAGAAATTTCATTGGGGTGGGGGAGGAGGAAGAGACAATAAAATAGAAGAAGGTGACTTGGAAGAAATAATGCGGAGAAGAGAAATCGAAATATTTATAATGAAGATAGTGATAAGAAAAAAAGAAATGATAGAAAATAATAGAAATAATAGAAATCAAGGCAACATGGGAAGGGGTAAAAAAGAGGAGGAAAAAGTATTGGCAGAGAGATGAATAATGGATAAAGAGAGAGGAGAAATGAGAAAAAGAAAGGGCAAAAGAAGTGAGTAAATTGTGGAAGAGATAGAGAGGGAGACACAAAAAGAAATGAGGGGAGAACAAAAAAAAAAAAAAAGAAACATTCATGGCAGAAAGAGATCTGTTCCGGTTGACGAATCATGTCACAAAATGGTTGGGTTTGTCAGAAAAATTCTTTAGTATTTTTCCTCTTAAAGCATTCCAATAAAGGGTGGTCCGAAAGTCTTGTCACCCTAACCCATTCTGCCAAACTGTAGGGGACCGTGTCTGTCATCTGAAATAAAAAAAAATTATATTTTTAGTAGGTGACAAGACTTTCGGACCATCCTGTATTATCAGAACGCTGATTAATAATTACGATTAGCCATGTTGCTGGTTGGCCACAACTTCTCTTTATCAATCGAACTTAGCTGGCTTCAGTGTGAAGTTTTAGTATAACCTGCAGCGACATAGGTGGGGGAAGTATGGGGACTAATGTTTTATAAAGTAACATCAATACAATATGCACAAATAAACCTATATATATATATATATATATATATATATATATATATATATATATATATATATGTGTGTATATAAAGAAATATAGTCTTAAGATGTGCTATATTTATGGAATAAAGTGCTCAATATCTCAGGGATAGAGCGTGAGTAAATATAAAAGTGAACATAGAAGTCAACACTTTGAGGCGACAGTCTGTTTCATGCTAGATGCAATCGTCAGGCCTGACGATTGCATCTGCCACCTCTAAGTGTTGACTTCCATGTTCACTTATATATGTGTGTGTGTGTGCGTGTGTATCACTTTGAACTTTATTTTTAGTGGATACCCATATTTGTGAAATCTTATTAAAGAAAAATATGCGCCCTACGTCAGGATTCGAACCTGCGTCCTTATCCGCAGGAGAAACCGTCATTAGTTCTGACGTACTTTTAAACTCGCTCGTCCATGAATGGCGTCGCCGATCAAGCAAAGACAAATACTGCCTTTAAGCACAATTCTTCTCGTCCCAGATTCTCGACAGTTTATATCTGCTTAGTTCCGTATCTAAACGGATTGTATATCTTGATGGGATTGAATAAAACTGTACCAATAGACAATTGTCTTTTAACGCTACAAAATTTTGTTCCAATGCAATATTTTCATTTGATATAAATCTTTTTTTACCTTCATATAATATTTAAAATTCAAGTACATTTACGCTTTAAATTTTTAGCTAGAATAATTTAAATATAATAATATATTTTTCTTTCTAAATAAATATTTCGACATAAATATCATCGTCACTTACTGAATAGTTCGAAATTAAATTTAAAATTTATTTTTTAACAATGAATTGAAATAAGTTAGTTTTAATGTAGATTTTTACTAAGAAGATGCTACATCTAAGTAAATACTTTATCTAAGTAAACGGTTGTATAAGTTAACTTCGTTTGAAATTGGGCGTTCAAAAAGTGATGCATACAAAGCAAATGGCAGTTATTTGAAATTTCATTGTTCATCATTATGAAGTAGATCATGCCATGAGTTAGTGATATTTCAAATTATTTTACTAGTAAACCTTATTTATAGAAAATTTGTAATGTTAATTTACATTTGTTGGATTTCTTTTGTTTTCAGCCTTGTTTAAGGTGTTTGTTTATGTAAGCAAAACCCAGTGAAACAGAAGGTGAAAATCTCAAGAATTGAACGTTGCATTTCGAGAAAGCCTTAACCGCTGTCATATACGAAACGTTTAAGGAACTCTAATGCATATCAAAAGTGGATAAATATGGTCACTGATGAATGATATTCATACTTCATACTGGCATGAAGAATCTTTTTCAAGAACAAGAATGAATGTCACACTTGAGAATGTGAAGGAAACCGCTATATTTGAATTTGACCAGACAACAATGCGAAAGAAATCTTGTGACTAACGAGATACAACAAATATAATGGCTAAGAATATAGTTCTTAATTTATATTTCGTTTATTTAGATCTCTTTAAGAGATGCTCACATTCTTTTCCCGTATTCATACACATAGATTTATACCTACGTGTATGCTGACATACTTTCAAAGAAGCCTAAAATTACTCATATATATATATATATATATATATATATATATATATGTGTGTGTGTGTGTGTGTATTTATGTGTGTGTGTGTATGTATATATGTGTGTGTGTGTGTGTGTGTAAAAAATTAAGATATATCCGAAAATATATTTGTAAAAAGGAATAATATTCATATTCAGGCACAAGGCTAAGGGATTAGTTTTCCTTTATTTTTATTCATATATATATATATATATATATATATATATATATATATATATATATATATATATGTGTGTGTGTGTCTGTGTGTGTTCACATTAACACCACATTAATGCGTATATACACACATACCTCATTTCGCAATAAAATATGCACTGTTACTAGTAACCGTGCTATACGAACAGTGTATTTCACAGCCGCAGTCACACACTCATATATAGTCGTGCACACACACCAAAGTGTGTACATTAATACAGAGAAAGGCAGTTTGGGTTTTGTTTTCTGTATACATATGCACATGTATATTATATATATGTGATTGTACATTAAAATATAGTTGTGTGTATATGCAAGGTACACATGAATATCCTTTAATATATAAATCCTTTGAGTTTTAAGCTCACATAGTAATACAAACGAGTTTTTTGCGCGGAGAGTGGAATAGATGAGCTGAGTCTAAATTCCAGTCTCGTCTGTTGCATTCACTTTCCTGCTAATGCCCTTGGGGAGTGACATGAATCCGTCTCTTGTCTCCTGACCCCCTGCTAAATAGCGAAAATATTAGTTAAATATCTTGAGCCTTGAGTGGCAACTAGTCTAAGAGAAATCCGATCCCCAAACAAGTTTACGAATTCTGTAGAAGACAAAGAGAAACTACTGCTTTATCTTTCTCAAGAATGCATGGTAATTCATTAATAAAAAGAAATGGTTTTTGATTGATTTTTACGGCTTACCAACCTTTTTAAGGTTATTAAAGCCAGAAAATATATTTTAGATTGTTAGAATTTTTTTCAGATAACAATGATTTACTAATAAAAGTTATATTAATTAACCCGTAGCTGGAGGAAGGATTCATACCTTTCCCAAGGGTATTTGTCCGTAAGTGAATATAACGAACCCTACTGGAATTGGAACTCGGCTCTCCGATTTCCAATTCCGAGCTGTTATCCATTACACCACCCGCACAGGTGCATAAGGTTACAGCACCTGGTATTCCCAAACTGTCACCCAAACACATACCAAGTTCGACATTGCTTAACTGTTTCAACGTGATATGGCCGCAAGCCAATAAAGAAAAGGAATATGTGGAGAGTTAATATAGCCTGCGTCCCGAAGGGACATGACATTAAAAACTAATAATTAATGTACATAACACATATACATACTCTGATATCGAAGGATATACATATACACATATAATACCAATTTACACAGCATCGCCCAAATCCCAAAAATAACTGTTAAATCTTCTTCATGAAGCGCCTTTATTGGCTCTTCACAGTTTCTCGTCCCTTGTAACTCGTAATAAATTTTGTCTTTCTGTTATTTCTCCTAAACCCTCTTTCGCCATCCATTTAATCAAGTTCACTAAGTATGTTATGCGTTGCTTTCTTCTGTCTCTCTGGCCTTAAATCTGTCCTGTCCTGCGAGTATCAGATTTTCCAAGCCCTCTTTCCTCATCATACGCCTTAGAAACCTCAACTGTCATTTCCTGATTTTAAGTTTCATTTTCATTTCCATTTTCCCTAAAACTTCGTCGTTGCTCATGTGTTTGGTCCATGTAGTACCACATTTTTGTTGCTTCAGGTCTCTTCTTCATTTTTGAGGAGATTGTCCAGCACTCAGGACATGCAGGATGACAAATATCACATAACAATACTCTTCTAGTAAAGTTTTTCTATTTCTTATTACTGTGCTTGGTGATTAGCATGAACTCATAACTACAGATTTTTATGCATATATTTAGATGAAAGATTTTATATAATATCTATATACATATCAGAATAATAATGAGTAACTGAAATGACAAAATGAAAAAACAAAACAAACAAAAAACTCCGTCGTTTATCGAAAAGGCTTTCGACCAGTAATGGTTTTATCAATAGAATCTTATATATGTGGTTGGAAAGATGAAATACAATGTCCTAATTTTCGTAGCCTTCCACGATTTTACATATCTATCTATCTATCTATCTATCTATCTAATTATTATTTATACATACATACATACATGCATGCATACATACATACGTATAAGTATACAGATATACACACACACACACACACACACATATATATATATATATATATATATATATATATATATATATATACTCCCACACATGTGAACCCACATATACGTCCCCTCAGGCGTAGACATGCATTAGAGTCTTTTTTATCATACTTTTACATCCGTGTACACACATACATGTCCATCGATATATAGCCGTACACACATACTTGTCCTCAGAGGTCCCAATCCATTTTCCTCACATTTCTTGTCTTTGAAAGAACACGCATTTTTCCCCTTTGTCTCATCATCTTCACTTTTGTTACGGATACTATTATACATCCTACAAACACACATACACACGTACGCACTCACAAACACAAACAGACGCACACACACACACAAACAAACAGACGCACACACATATATATGTGTGTTTTTAAAAGATGTATAACAGTATCCGAAACAAAAGTGAAGATGATGATGAAACAAAGTGGAGAAAGCTTTTTATCGAAATCGCGTTTCGCCTGCGTTAGGTAGGTACCTTCAGCTCAGAATGAAACAAAAATCTGTGTGTGTGTGTGTGTGTGTGTGTTTCTATTTTATATTAAAACCGCTAATATCTGTTTGCTAGGTTAACAACTTCCGATCGGAAACATCGTTTTTTTTTTTTTATTAAAGCCGTCATTGTGTTATATATATATATATATATATATATATATATATATATATATATATATATATATATATATATATATATTGTAGTACAAGAATTTCTTACAGCTTGAAAATGGACATTTTATAAGTATATGTAGATATATGCAAAATATATGAAAACAAAGGAGGAGAAGGAGCAAGAGAAAGAAAAAAAATTAATTACTATAAAGTGATGGATGTAAAAAGAAAATATATAAATATGTGCATAACGACTAAAAAAGGAGAAAAAGAAAGAAATTACTATCTGGGAATCAACAGTATAATTCATAGAGAGATTATATTTAGACTCACTCGTCATTTCTTCTGCTTACAGAGTTAAGTCTGTTCAAACTTAATATAAATGAACTGAAACACGTTCAGATGGTAATCCGAATATGCTTTACTGGTTACTATGAAAAAATCTCTGGCAAAGGACAAAGCACAAGTCGAATTATTTATTAAGTGTTTTGCAAACGCAGAAACGGTTGTATTAACAAGCATATGAAAATTTTCATACTGTCCTGGACAGATCTTAGCAGATACGCGCTGATCAATCCATTGATGTATAAAGTGCGACTTATACACAGAAAAATACGGTAATCTTCGTAAATATTTTTACAGAGAACACACCTGTTGTTGAGCGTTGGCCTGTAAGTTGGTCTTGCTCAAAGTTTTTGTGGGTTCGAATTTCACTGAAACCTGATTGATTATCGTCTTGAACCAGATCAGGCTAAGTCACATGCACACGCTCGTGCACAGTCCTTTTCTCTGTTTTCCTCATGCACAAACATAAACACAAGTAGCATGCTAAGCATTACTCAAAGGCAAGTACCAGACGCTTTAACGCAAGTATGTTAGGCAATAGAATTACACACCCACGTAAGTACACCTTTTCTCGCTTTTACTAGTACGCAATTTCTTCTTCTACTTTTTTCTTCGACTTCTCTCAAGATATTAATCTCTTTTTTTTCATTTTCTTCCCGCACAACAAACTCAGACACATTGTTTGTTGACAAGCGTTTAGGCTTGAACAATCGTTTTATTTATGTTTTGACTCGATAAAACATTTCAAGAATGGCCGAGGTCGTAAATCTTAATTAGTAACATATCGTAAACATGAGCAAAGAGTGTAAAAAGCAATTATAAATTTCAAATACCTTTCGGGTGTTGGGATTGGAGCTTTGCACTTTGGGAGGGAATAGTTAGCAGCTGTCAGGGTGGGCAGGGAAGACCATTTGTACTTCCAAGCCAATAAACTAAATCCTGCAGTTGTTGTCATTTCAATGCTTGTCTTATATTTTTTCTTGCTGCTGCTGCTAAGGGTGAGAATTTTATCAGTTTATCATTGGTCGGTGTTCAATCACGTGATCCGGCCAACATTTTTTCTTGCTTATGTACACTTGATCGAATTCATGCTTTAATTGACTTTGAAATAGTTTGTACTCTGCCCGTGACTAGCAATTATATATATATATATATATATATATATATATATATATATATATATATATATATATATATATATATATATATATTACTTGCTTGATGTGAAATCTCAGGATTTATACCCGATGAATTAAAGATCAAATGCAGATCAAATATGGATCGGAATCAGGCAGGATAAGATAAAGAACAAATAGGAAACATGTTGTCACTTTTTTTTATTTAAAGAGTGAAAACAGACAATAAGACAGAACTTTTTTTAATTCTCATTGGTCAGTCACGTATCACGTGCATTGAAACCGTAAATAATTCTGTATATATGCAAGTCTGTAAAACATCTCATATGTCTAAGCAGGTATCGGATGGTAATGTGTATTTGTAATTTTGTATGTGTGTCAGTCTATTAGGAGGAGTTCTAATGTCTTCACCTTTGTGCGGTTAGCCGGTGCAGTGGTGTGGCATTCTACTCTAATCTGAGACGCACATTTTATAATTCATGTATAGGTATCGGGCGTATTTATTTAATTTTAATTTATACAAACTTGTTAAAGACCAACTAAAGTTCTTTGTTAAAGATTTTTATTTATTATATCTAGAAATGATGAAATTGGTATGAGATGCGAAGACGCAATATTTTAAAATAGCACCAAAAACAGAACTCTTTGATGCTGAGAATTTTGAAAGCCGAAAATAATCAGACATTAAACAATTTACATTTAAGTATATACCAGAAATTAGAAAAAAATCATTAAAAATGATTTAACAAAGAACTCTTGTTATCTGTAACTAAAATTATGTGCGTGCGCGCGCGTGCGCGTGTGTGTGTAATTAAAGTTGGATGGGAATCCGATGCAGTGGCAAATATTTAATTTTGAAAGGTTTCTACTTTAAATATTTAGCTGATGATCCGGTGTCAGAAAAAGGATCAGGTAAAATTATTTTCAATATTTTCATATATATATAGGTGTGCGTATGTATGTATGTATGTAGGTATGTATGTATGTGTGTGTGTGTGTATGTTTTTGCATGTATAAGTCTTTGTATATTTATATGTGCGCTACAACTGTCCATGTGCAGATATTTGCAGAAATCTGATATTAGATATTTTTACGGATGTAACGATTAAATGAGAAGAATATTTTATAATTTAACTGACCGTTTTCAGCTTTAAAATCGAATACCCGGGAGTCTTTTACTTGGGCAATATATTCATCAGCGAAATATCAGATGTTTAGCAGGTAGGTATCAAATATGACATCACGCTGCAGGCGGTCAATTGAACTAAGTCAATAGCTCAAGGCTCATCAAGAGTCGCAGTTTTCTAAAACTTGGAACTAAACTTAATGGCAATGTTGTTCATTAAGCTGTATTTTGGCAATATGCTGCTATTTTGGTGATTTTATCATGAAGCTGTGGAAGATCAAATTCTTAATTAGGATTTGAGACAGATGAATAAAAATACAAAAGGAGGTAGATTATAATTCTTTCTTTTCAAGAAATGATTTTATAAGTGAATAGGATGTATCAGTGTTTGCAATACTAAATTTTAAAAACCTGAATTTCCATGACATCTCTTCTCAAAATATTCCAGGTTAATCTAACCCCCTTAAATCCATTTGTCCTGGATGAGTTTTACAATAATGTTACTAGTCTTTGTGTACAATGTCTTAAATAACGTCTATGCGAATTCAGACATTGTGTCCAATGACTGGACTATCACTTTGATCTATGGTGACGTGTTTAAGTGCATACCTCACTGCGCGGAACTAAGTGTTGCAAAGGGGCTCCCATGAGGACATTGTGTCAATTGCTGGATCCGAGGAAGATGTCACAGATGGGCGGACGACAGGAAAAGATAAACGTTTGTGACACTTGAATCTGAGAGAAAGCGACTAAAAAATAACTGTTTGATTACGAGAAGACATGTCCAAATCTATTGAAGCAGAGAAAGATTATATGAGAGCGCGTTCCTCCGAGATTTTCTCAACAAATCAAAACGGAAAAGATGCGCCTGTAAATTTATCTCAAGTACCAAAAGATGATTTAACAGATCCGAGATTCAGCTGTTTTATTGCATCACAATCGAAGGTTTTAGTAGCACATAATTACACTAAATACCAGAGGTATATGTTTGTAACGGACACATGCGTTTCAACGGATTGGACATATGAAGTAAGTAAAATTTGAAACTGACAAAAATTTAATCAATGTCCGGATTGTTAAAAATAATGAAAATGTTGCCCCATTTCTTTCTGTGGCAAATTACGAACTCATGTGATAGTGGGATTTTTTTGAGGCCGACACACCTCTAAGAGTAGCTAGACTGCCGAGGATGGCATCTTTTATTAAGGTACCATTTCTGAGTTTACTAAGCAAAGCTAAAGGGTTTTTATCTGCCCATTAGGCGGGGAATTGTGATTTCATTTAAGCAAAATCATCGACGGCTTTCGAACAGTTTCCTCTGCTCAATTTCACTTACAAGGTTTGCGTCAACCTGTCGTCGTATGATTTTCATGCACTTCCAAACGCTGCTGCACGCTAGGATCGTCTTCCCCAGGCTGATAGTATCAAGGAGTTAGCTCTTTGACAAATCAACCAAGGTGGGATTCGAACCTGAGTCTCACGGTCGGGACGCTAATGCTTTAATCACTCAGACACATTACAATAAACATACGCCGAAATCAAAGATCACTAACGACTGAGTGAGAAAGTTTAAGGAATGTGCTTGAAAAAACGGAAAGTGTAAGATTTTTTTAAACCGATAAAGCAGAGAATAGAATAATAAGAGAGAAAGTAAAAATAAAAAATGGCGATGAAAAAAAAAAATTGATGAGACAAAGTAAGAAAGGAAAGAAGAAAATATGAATCTTGAATAGGAAGTAAAAAAATGAAGAAAAGATAATGTGTGAAAGGGAAAATCTTAAATAGAAAAAGAGGAAGTTGAGAAAATGAAAGAGAAAATGAGAGAAAGAGTAGGGAGGAGAGAATGGGTGAGAAAGACACAAAAACCTTCAGAAAAAAATGAGAAAAACGTGGGTGGGAATCGTGAGTTCGGACGAAAGAAATGTAAATAGTAGAAATAACGCCGAGGAAGAAAAATAATGATAGAAAATCAAAAAAAAGGAGAGGATAAAAACGGAAATAGTAAACGAGAGTGGAAAAATGATAGAAAGAGTGAGTGATTAAATTGAAAGAAAGAAAGAAAGAAAGAAAGCGAGTAGGCAAAAAGCAAACAATAGAAAGAAAGGAAGGAAGTATGTTTCTTAGCAGCTGAAATTGGAAGGAACAAGAGAGAAGGCGAGTATACCGTAATAGATAGATAGATGGTTTCGGGGAGAGAGAAAGATAGAAGTATTGAATATGTCTTTCTCTGTTCTCTTGGATAATAGGACATGAAAAAGCGAGGGAAATGCGTCAGGTAGAGAGAAAAGACGTGTCACAAAGAAAAGAAATGATAAGAAAGAAAAGAACGTAAAAATAAAGGTACGAAAAAGAAAGTGAAAGAGCTAAAATCATAATTGTAGTTCAGTTGGCAGGTGGGGCTTGGAGTGGTCTGCTGGTTTTGTGCAGTAATTAATGAAGTGATGAAACGGCAGCCAGTGCCTCTAGACAAAGACGACCGGCTGTCGACCCGGGACGCTACGGGTTAAATGAGTCAATTTCACGCTACGAGAGCTGGGGCGGCCATTTTTGGTGACGACCCGAAACTGATAGTCATGTAATAGCTTAGAAATGACAATTGAAACAGTGCATGGCACTTGGGGGTGAAAACCTGGCGGGGACGGGTAGATCCTGTTACGCCAAAAAGAACGGGATTAAGTAGTGACGGGGAGGGTTGAAGAATATAGGAAGGAGTTGGGTAGAAGGGTGACGCAGATTCTAATACAATGGTTAAATGACTGACAGAAAGGGGCAAGGATTGTCGGATTTAGAGGCGTCGTCGAAACATACGCAACACTTACAATCATACGCGTACTCAAATATTCATTGTCAAAAGCTTGCACAGATTTATGTATGTGGCACTTTTTTGTTTCTTTTATTCTTTCTTTCTTTCTTTATTAATTTCTTTTATTCTTTATTTTTTTCTTTCTTTCTTTGACACACGCACAATAATACTAGGTACAATATAATGAAACTGATTCTCACTTGTCCTTTTTATGTTTCTTCAGGATGAAGGCGATTATGGTTCTCCACCACATCTTTTTTGTTACTGTCAGCAGTACTTGTTACTTTATGTCCCTTGCTTTATCTTTGTGGTATATGTTTCTCTATCCCTTTAATCAAAGTTATCAAGTAGGTTACTTGTTACTTTCCTCTTGTTTTCTTGCATCATTTCACATCATCCAAGCCTTATTTCCCGCGTGTCTTTAAGACTTCAGCTATCTTTCTAATTAACAGTTTCTCTATGGTTTCTGTAGTCATCAGAAGCACTTCATTCATCGGATTATCTGTTCATGTTATTCTCAACATTGGTCGGTAGAATTACATCTCAGTTGTTTCAAGTGTTTTCATTAGTGACTAAGTTGTCCGCTTTCACTGTGAAATAGGAAGGTAGACATTAAATAGCAGCCTAGCAATTGTTTCTTCATTTCTAATGTTACTTTATAATTCGCTTTCCTATGCGTTTTCAGATTTTTGTGTCACTCTTTACATCACCTGTTATTACATTGTCAAAAGAGCTGAATTTCTACACTTGTCTAATTGTCCCCGATGTGTAATTCACATTTGAACCTCTCATTTTGTTCACCATTATTCTTTCCATTTTAATAGAAATTCCTCGAGCCTGATCAGCACCTTGATTGATGACCGCTTTGGAATACCAAGTTTTATAAGCTTGGATTTGAGGGTGATATGATGTATAATAGCTCGGAATTGTTAATCGAAAAGCCGAGTTCCAATTCCATTTGGGTTTGTTATATTCACTTACGCTTAAGTAGCCTTGAGAAAGGTATAAATCCACCTCTTGCCCCCGGCTATGGGTTAATTAATATGACTTGTATCATTAAATCATTATTGTCTAAAAATATTTTCACAATCTAAAAATATTTCAGGCTTTAATTACCCTACAAAAGATTGATAAACCGTAGAAAATGAATCACTCAATCAAATCCTTGACAAAAATCATGTGTTAGTTCTTTCCCTTCTGAATCTGTTTACAACAGCAGAATCTGTTTAGGTAATATCCGCCAATAATACATCCAAATATGTCCTTTTATTCTCTTACAATCGATGAGAAAATACATACTTGTCATTCCCATCTTTCTGTTTTGGTGGACTCATTCAACTTGTTTTTATTACCCATTTGTTTTTTATAGAGATTGAGTATTATCCGCATATCCTTTCCATGTAAATCAAACTTGCCTAATATTTCAATAAGGCATTTGTTTTGTCCTTTATCAAATGTCTTTCTGTAACCTAATACAAAAATAAATCTTTTTGCATTTCTATTGCTCATTCTAACAGTATTCTGACCATAAAAGCTGATAAATATGTTCTATAGAATTGAAGCTATTTTTCTCACATATACAATGCATAAACACGCCTATTTGTTGTAACGGATATAACATTGTCTGTTCTGGTGAAATGAAGTGAGTTGCCTAATTGGTGGCCATAGACTGGAAAATTGGCAAGAGCAGTGTGGCTTCGTTCATAGCACTAGAACAAGAAATACTATTTTCATGACCAGAATGCTACCGGAGCGGACAATATAAGCGCAGAAGGACTGATACCGACGTTTCAAATCGTCTACATACTGATAAAAATGAATTGACCATATACACAAAAATATAAAGGGGGTATCTTCATCAGATTTATTTAACCTATACAGCGATGCAACCCTAAAAGATCAGGGGATCCTACCAGGATATATTATTCGTGGACACGATCTTAACAGCATATCACACTGACGTCACAGAAATGAAGAAGGCAAACAGAAATAAAACTGTAAGAAATTCTAGACGAGGTAGTAAAAAACAGGAAGAAAGGACTAACTATAAACTGTAAGAAAACAAGATTTATGATTGTTAGCAAGGAGGAGAGATCAAGATGCGAGGTACGAATTGGAGATTTTGAAATCAGGCAAAAGCTTGACTATCTGGGAAGTGTTATAACAGACAACGGAAAAAGTGACACGCCCTTGTACAACCAGTATCAATCCAATATTTATCCAGTACATCCGTTGGATAAAACAGAAACTGCGATCTGATATCTCCCAGGGGCTCGAGGCCTTCTTCAACAGAATTACCAAAGAGGAAGACCGAAAGAGGATCCAGAATGGTCTGAATAAATCCTTCAGACACGAATTTGATACAGTCGTGGCAAGTACAAAAATTAAACAGAATGAAAGATGAAAACGTGTACAATGTCCATCACCCTCCCTCAGTGAAGGCAGTAATCAACATCAGTCAACACCAGGTGAGTGCCTCTGAAGAGTCAGTACTAAACAAGCGTTTCAACTTCGCTACAACCATCAGGCGGAAACCATACTTGGACATCATCGAGGAATTAGCTTTGAACATTCCCCTGCGACTGTATTGATGGACAAATCGGAATATACAGGAAAACTTGATCACCTCATTAGAAATGGTAGCAACAGTAAAGTAAAGAAAGATGCAACAATGGAAACATAACGAAAACTGTCGCAGATCCTAATCAAGAACAAGGACCACTTCCCACCTAAGACATACAGGCAGTTGTCGCAGCATTACACCAAGCTATCTCACATATACGGTCTCCCTAAAATTCACAAAGACTGTATTCCATTCAGGACGATTGTTAGCTGCCAAGGCACCGTGTGCCACCCTCTGAGTCGCTTTCTTGTGGATATAATTGACCCATTAATAGGAAAGTCACCTTCATTTGTCCGAAACTCCGCCCACTTCGTGGAAAGAATCAAAGATGCTACCATCCAATCCAACCAGTTGGTGGGCCTGGACTTGGTGAGTTTTTCACCAAGGTATCGACGGAGGAGGCACTATCGGTACTCAGGGACAGATTGGCCTCGGACTCATATACCAATAGATAACCAAATGGAGATGCTGACATTCTGTACACAAACAACACACTTTGAAATGGGATCAGACATAATATCGACAGAATGAAGCCTTAGCAATAGCCTCGCCATTATTACCAGCAATGTCAAACATACATGGAATACTTCGAAGAGATGGCATTAGAATCCACATCACTAAAGCCAACCCTATGGCTGAGACACCTTCATACAAAGGTCACGCCAGAAAGAGGTTCAGCTACTACTGAACCATGTAAACTCAGTAAAATGAAAGAGAGAGAGAGAGTAAAAAGGGAAAAGTCCGCTGCTTACAACATCGAGCAAAAATCATAAGTGGCGACCCAGAGACATATGAACAAGAAATGGTTAGTATAAGCAGTAGACTAAAATGCAATAACTACCCTAGGTACATGGCAGCAGCCCGGATAAACTACGATAGAAGGGTACAAGAGGATAACAACACCCAGAAAACAGCTTCAGTCTGCCTATTTTATGTGAAGTGATTATCGGAGAAAATACAAAAGATCCGCGGTCCATATAACATCAGGACAAACTTCAAATGTAATTCAACACTTCGCAGACACCGCTTCCAAGTAAGACCCCCCCCCATAGAAGAACATGACTAAAGATTGTGTGTACGCCATCCCGTGCAGCTGTGGTAAGAAATATAGAGGAGAAACAGGTCGCCCCTTAAGATAAGACTGTAAGAAAACATCGCAAAGTCGTAACACGAGGTGAAATAGAAAAATCAGTCATAGCTGACCGCATATGAAGGGAAAAGGGAGATTATCGTCTCCTGTGGAATGAGGTTGAAATAATACACAGAAAACATCACTGGAAAATACGAAAACTTAAGGAATCATCATATATGCTTGGCCACAAAAATCTCCTGAGCCGACCAAGCATAGAAATGAATACAATATAGGAACCAGTAATATGGAGTGCTAGAGAAGAGCAATAATAGCAACAAATTTGCAATATGAGCTCTGATAAACATGCTTACTGAAATATTAAATTTATAAGCCCCCCCCCCAAATTCAAGGACGCATGGCACAGTGGATAAAGCGTTGGTTGGATCTAGTGAATTCACCCAAAGAGTTGTGAGTTCAATATCTGGCTACTTCAGTGGTGAACAAAAACTTGGTGAGTTGAGTTAAAGGGAGATAACTGAGACATCTGGAAGAGGCATGACACGTTGAACTAGAACAATCTACCCTGGTGGACGAGTTCAGTTGGAATTCCAATCACCTGAAGAAGGCCGGAGCGTACAATGTCCGAAACGTCGTGAATATGGCAATAAAGTTGAGAACTTAATTTTAGTTTCGGTAGCTTGGACGCGAAAAGATGGTCTTTAATTGGACAAATGATGATATTAAATTCAGGATAGCTATAGATATGAAATTTCTAGTTGTATCATCTGAACATTAAATATTGCTTAGTAATGAGAACTATGTTCGATTTTCACTACTCATCACCTATTAGCAAACAATTCTTATGGTAAAAATACGACTACTGATAATAATCATGTCTTTTTTTTTAAGAAAGATAAGCTTTCATAACATATATTGATATAGATTCTGCAATAAGACAATTTGTGCAGAATGAGGCCTACGAATACTTAGGAATCTAAGAGGCAGATGGCATAAGTGTTCGACAAAAAATAAGAATAAATATATGCAGTGAACTCAATGTTCGCCATCTGATGTTGCTAGCGATAAATTCGATAGCAACATCAGTGGTAATTTCAACATTATCAATTGGACGCGGGCTGAAATAAAGAAAATGGATTCCAAAGTAAGAAAGCAAATGACTTTCGATAATATACACCATTCGAAGGCAGATATCGATCATCTTTATATTGCCAGGTGTAAGGGCGGCAGAGCTTTAATCCAATTAATTAACCTATAAGACAACATTTAATCTTAAAGCCTATTTAGTTACCACATTTGACAGGATAAAATAACTCTGTCATGAGAAATGTAAAAAGAAGTACATTATTTATCTAGAAAACAATAAATTCCTAAAGGAACTCAACATCACCGTCAGTGAAATAATTAAAAATATCTGTCTATATTTCTGAGATGAGGCATTATAACACCGTTTGGACTGTTGTCCTCATCATTATTGCCATATTCACGACGTTTCGGCCGTTGTACTATCCGACTTTCTTCAGATGACTTGACCCAAAGTGTTGTGCGTTCCATACCTCGCCGTAGAGGGAAGAAAAACCTGGAGAGTTGAGTTACTAAAGAGAATTAACTCATACAGAAATATCGAAAATAACATGTCATAGAACTAAAGTTCGGTCCGAAATTCCAATGTAGATCACCTGAAACGTCATGAATATGGTAAATAGTGCAAATAAATAAAAACTAAAATTAGTCAGTTAGAACAAAATGGTTAAACAACTTAAAAAACACATGGGAAGAAAAACACTTACATGACCAATATGAATTCAGAAGATAAATAACCCATAAATGGCTGACGAGTGTATGACTAAAAGCAGAGACAAAGGCATTTATAATGGCTACACAAGATCAAAATATATTTACAAGAATTACCAAATAAACAATAAAGAATGATAGCGACCTAGTATGTAGAGTATGTGAATATATTGGGAGTATTGATCATATCATATCAGGTTGTCCAATCATTGACATGGAAGGAATACAAAGATCGACATGTTAAGATTAGGCAGTATATTTACTGGAAGATACGTCAGTGTTACAGTGTGCCACATGGTGGAAACTAGCATAAACATTACTCTGAACCAGTCATAGAAATCATTATTCTCTGGGATTTTACCACTCATACTGACAGACATATAAATGCTAACAGATCAGCCATTCTAATTAAAGACTACAAACCAAACATGTCTTCTCATAGATATGGTTCAGATAAGATATGTTAAAGAATGCAGAAAATAAATAAACATATGTATCTTGTGACGGAAAATGAAAAGAAAAGTTAGCAGCTTAAAATTACTGTTATACCTACAATAATTAGAGTCTTGGGTACGATAAAAAAGGTTCTGACAGGAACATTAACAACATCTTTGGTAGCTCCTGTTTACAGAGATTACAAATTGACACTGCAGAATTGCTCATCTATTCAGGTGAAAATTATCAATGTAAAGAATATATAAACATAGTATATGTTAAGTATTATTTAATATCAGAAATTGTGCATTGAAAAGAACAGAATTTAAAGATTTACCGAACAGAAAGCAAAGAAAAGATAATAATAATAATAATAATAATAATAATAATAATAATAATAATAATAATATAAAGGCATGAAAATCGAAATAGAAAAATGCTGAAATTGAAAACAAGAATAGTAACCGTCATGGTAGGTGCATTTGGAATGATAAAAGAAGGAAAACAACATATTGAAAAACTCCCTGAGAATTCCAGCTTAAGAGAAATACAGAAATTGTCTTGTTAAGTACAGCCAACAAACTAAGAAGAACTTTGTGTTTGTTGCACCCTAGAAAGAGTTACTGGATGAGGAATAGCCAAAACGGAGGTTGGAAATGAAATGGTAATCTTTATAACATCAACAAGATACAATACTCGCCAGCGGCGTGAAGTAGGTAAACCACTGCTAGTGGTGGACTACTTAGACGCCATATTACCCCCACTTACAATAGTGTCTAACGTATTTATGAGGATTGGGACATACCAGTTAGTGTTCATCCTTGTAGCGCTAGTAATGTTATGGGAGTTGGAAAAACAAATCATGAAATGTAATCATAACAACATACCACTACCTGCCTTATGTCTTCCCGCAGACTTGGCAGGTAATGTGATTATAGTAGAAATCGAAATAATAATAATAATAATGATAATCTATGTAAAATGTGTCTGATCTGAGTTTTTATACAAAAATGATCATTAGAAAATATCATGAAGCTATTTCATACCTTAGAACTTTGGTTGGAACCCGGAAAGATTACAACAGAAATCAAAGGAAATAATAATAGTTGGTGAAAACAAATTGGATATGTAGTTGGAGTGTTAAGTGGGTGTGAGTGTTATTTGATTGATTGGTTGGTTTCGTTGCTTTTATATAGTGGCATATCAACACCTCTATTGGTTATTTGATGCTGAAATCTAAATATATTGTACGAATTTTTATTCTATTCATTTTTTTTTTTTAGATAATAATGATTTTAGTGATTGAAGTCTTACTAATTAATCCATAGCTGGGGGAGAAGAGGTGGAATCATACTTTTCCCTAGGGTATTTATAAGTGAATATAACGAACCCAACTAGAATTGAAACTCAACTTCTCCGATGAACTCTTCTGAACTATTATCCATTACAGCTATATTTAGCTATCCCCCCACGTGGGATTGAATGTGGCACAAGGCCGAGTTTAATGTGGGTCATCCGAGCCCGTAGGCCCGGCCAAAAAGGCGGGTTCGAGAGCTGTCAACCTCTCCGAACGAAACCTTGCCCTTCGGCAAAGCTTCGTCCGGGTTCCTCCCTGCTAATGCAGAGAGTTAGACAGACGGCGGTTGCTGTAACTTTAATACAGCTATCCATTATCCATTACAGCACCCGCACATCCAAGCTTATAGCACCTGGTATTCCAAAGTGGTCACCCATCTAGGCAGAACATTGCTTACCTTTGGTCATCGTACGGGAAACGTAATGTGATGATAAACAGGGTGTTATTCGATTTCCATTGTTATCAACTAGATATTACTAGCTCGAAAAAATATTATTGTTATTATTGCATATTATTAAAACGACAATGAAAGCATTTATGCCGACACAAATTGTATGACTGCGATATTTCTGTTTAACAATTGTTAATTGTGTCAATACTAACAAAAGTAACAATTATTCTTGTTGTTTCATTTTATTGCTCTTTCATTATTGCTGTCGTCGTTTGTTACTGATTTTGTGAAATAGTTTGTTGACTCTACGAGAAGAAAAATAAAATATCAGAACCACTTACGACATTGCATTTGATAACATTATTAAGCGCCCAAAATAAGTTCGCCCAGGCTTTACCGCATCGTGAATTGTGAAATGGACACCTGAAAGCAAAAACAACGACCTTCATAATGCTGTAATGTCTTTAACTGATACTATTTCGAATATTAATGATGAGAGCAGTAAAAGTGATAGCAATAAAAGCGATAATGATAAAAACAGTATTATAAAAAGGAATTAATAACAATTAATAATGATAACATAGGCGGAAAATAATAAAAGATAATGCATTTTAACTTATCTATGTTAATATCCCAGTTTCACGCTCAGCCGGGCATTTTCCGATTTTTGATACAGCTACATGTTTTGCAGAGGCTTGCCGCTCTTTTGATGCGAACGTTTGTGCAACAGACTGAAGTGAGGGCAAGCAGCGAGGCCACAGGTGCGCCTTTTCATGGGCTAAGGTGGTGTAGGGACGACGTAGGTTGATATCGAGATTTCAGCGTTGCAGATAAAGAGGCTGATATTCGGGGCTCATTGCAGCTCTTTCCAGCTGTCACAGAATAAGAAAAAGACAGTAAAACAGTAAAGATATTACATTTTTCTAGGAAGCGAATGCGACAATCTTTGCTGATTTCTTGATTAAATTTATGCTTTACCTTCGTTATGGAACATTTATTAAAAGGAATCTTTTAATGAATGATAAGATTTTTTTTTTCTTTTTTTTTTTTTACTAAGACCTATAACGATTCTCAATTTTCCCGTGGAGATGTTTGTCTGATTATATTACACTTGAAAGTCAAGTGTAATATAAATAGATGGGGGCGGTTGAAATAAAATGAGTGGCTGGAATTTTAAATATATATATATATATATATATATATAGTATTTATAATTTTCAGTAATTTCTCAATAGAACCAAGTCCATGCAGTTTCAAGTCTCATTTTTTTTCTTTGAAAAGATTGTCTTGTATTCACCGCTGTATAGCATATTAGATCTACCTATATTTCTGAAATGTGGTTTTGTCACTTTTTACCCTGTTTACATCGTTCAGACTGTTGTCCACATCTTGTCTCCAGGGACACATGGTCCAGTGGATAAAAGCGTCATAATTCAAAAAGTGACTTGACCTAAAGAGTTGTAGAAGGAACAAAAACTTAGAAAGTTGAGTTAATAAAGGGAATTAACTGAAACTGAGATATCCAGAAAAAGACATGGCACGTGGAACTAGAACTATCTACCCCTGCGGACTAAATAAAGATTTTGGTTCGAAATTCTAACGTATATCACCTGAAGAAGGCCGGAGCGTACAACGGCCGAAACCCCGCGAATATGGCAATGGAGATGAGGATGACAGTCCCTACGATGTAAATAGTATAAATAGCATATTAGATATTATATAGTAGTACAGCACACTGTTTCTTCTAACATTTTCCTTTCTCTTAATATTTTGCTTAGTTTTCTGTAGGCACCTTTCATTATTATTCCTACGAACCTTCGGATTTCTGTTTTACACTACTCGTTACTTGTTAATACACTACCTTAATAGTTAAATTTCTGTACCTGTGGTTTAAACGTTTCTCCTTATTTTTTATGGGAGAACTTGGCCAGTCCAAGGAATCCCTACCTGTGGTAGCACCTTTCCTCATTACAGTAAGACGGGTAAGGTCGCTGTAATATCGATGTGTCACACCCTACCTTAGTGGGAATACCGGTTAAATATACCTGTTTTATTTTTACGTCCACAGTCTTCAGTTGACATGTTGAGCTTCCTCTTCTGCTGACAGCTATGCTTTCTTTCTTTTTACAGTTAATAGTAAGTCCTTTCATCTCACTTTCCTTTACTACATTTTCTAAGTATTCTTTCGATTTTCCTTCCGAGTCTGTTATCAATATAGTGTTATTCGCGTATCATATGTTGTTAAGATTATATACGATGATAATAAAATCTGATAGGTCTTTTAGTTCTTTTAGGATTGTCTCGCGATATAAATCCAGTGAGAAAGCGCATTCTTGTGTTAATCGTCTTTTTATTAGTGTGTATTAACTGAATTCGTTCTCTATCCATATACAGGGTGTTTGTTCCTGGTAAGGGTTATGGATTAATATTCTCCTGTAAATCAGGCTTTTACAGCATTTCACGTAGTGTTTTTGATGTTTGTCTACAATTGTATTTTTAGTTTCATGAGGGTTTTCCTATTTTTCTCTCTTCCTTTCTACTCGCTTACTTTTCTTTTTTTTCTATTTATTTCCTTATTCCGTCGATGGGGAGTAAGTTCCACTCGAACAGCTTTTCCCCGTGAACCACTGCTCTGTGGAACCGATTCCCGAGAGAATGTTTCTCTGGTTACTACAATCTTAATCTGTTCAAATCTAGGGTTAACCGTTATCTTCCCCTTCTATCCTCACTAATTGCCTCTTAACTTAACCCTCTACCTCGAGTGGCCCCGAGCCTTGTACAGGGTAAACCTTACTTAAAAAAAAGAAAAAAAAAAGATTCCTTTCTCTATTCATTTCTCATGCTCTTTCTTCCCATTTCTTTTTGCTTTCTTTTAGTTTCTTTTTTTTTTTGTTCTTTCTTTCTTTCTTTCTTTGTCACCATCAGCCATTTTCCTTTCCAGGCTAATTGCCTTTATCACTTTTTATGGTTTTCTTTTTCTTTATTTTTCTTCATCTTTTCGTTCCATCTTTCGTTTGTTTTTATCTTGCTTTGACCACTCTTTTTTTTTTTAAATTCCATCTCCTCTAAAATTTCAACTTCCTCTCATACCTCCCAATACACCATCTACACTTAATGACATGAACATTTTCTTACCCACTCGTGCAACTCTGAATCTTTAAGAAAATCATATCAAATGATGTAATCACTACAAAGATTTTAGCATCATTACTGCATATTTTAAATCTCGAGTTATCTTTCGAGTTGAATTCGCGTATGCCTACGACGTCCCTCTCCATCCACGGTGAGTGCGAAAACAGATTTAGATGAAATAAGTGTTGGGGGCAATGAGGTACATGGTGTAAAGCAGGAAAGGGAGAAAGAAAAGAGGGGGGATAAGAGTGAGAGAATATGAAAGAAGTAAGTCAAAATGTGGAGGAGACAGAAAGAAAAATAGAAACAGTTTGACAGAGCGAGAGAGAAACGCAGCCAACTTATCGAGATAAAGTGAAGGATTGGAAAAGATTTGAAGTTGAAAGAATTACATTGAAATAATATTGGTAAATTGATGGAAATATGAAGAGATAAAACGGAAGAAAAACTAGAATAAAAGTTATCTTATCTATGGACGTCACTCTCTGCTTGCGAATGGGTGCCTCTACGTCTGCTTGCCTATAATGTATACAGGGGTGTGAAATGGTCGACAAATGGGACATTAGAAGATAGAGTCAATGAAACAGTTTTGAAAGTTGCTCAAATGTTCTTTCATTATTTACTTGACTTATTACAGCACATGCGGAATAGAAGAAATGATATAGGAAGAGTATGTTGCGACATTTAACTAAGTTAGGAAGAGCAAAACCATCTGTACAAGAACTAAGATTATTTCAGACATTTTTTTCTTCTTCTATCTGCCATGTTTCTTCTTCGTCCAGTTCAAACATCTTCCCGGTCTTTTGAACAGGAGTAGCGGTTTATCCCTTGTTTCATGTTTAGGATTAGATTTCCGGCCCCTTCTCAATTCCTCTTCAACTCTATACTTCCAACTCTTCCGCCTAAACTCTGAATTTTTATTTACTATTTTTTTTCAATAGGAGTAGATAGGTTGGCCATTCGTCCGGTTCACACTCCTCCATGGTATTTTGAATAGGAGTAGAAGTTTATCTTTTGTTTCCTGTTTAAAATTGGCTTTCCGTTCCTTGTAAAGTCTTTTCCTTCTCTTTCACTTCCAGTAATCCCTTGCATCTTAGTGACATTATCACCTTGCTTGTGGTGAATTGATAAAAAAGCTCTAAGCAATGTTTATATGTTTATTGTCTCACCTATTTCTTGTCTGCTATCCATTTACACAACCCCGTTAGGTAATTAACACGCTGTTTCTCTCTGTTTCTCTTGCCTTCAGTGTGTTCTGCCAGTGTTAAATTCTTCATCCTTCTTTTCTTTATTTTGTGTCTCAAACATCTTTCTCCGAACGATAATCAATGGAGGAATAAGTTCCCCTCCATTCTTTACAAATCTATTATATTGAGTCATAATTAATTTCCGTTTCGAGGAACCAAATGTGATGACCAATGATCATCTTAATTACTAAATTTTGCGTGGCAGTTAAGAATCAATTTGGAGTGCACTAACATGCCTTAACATTTGTACGATAATGGCAGCGTACCCGTGGATTAAAGAAAACAAATTGTGCTCCTCCATGACAACGCAATACCACATACAGCAAGATTAACACAGGAAAAAAAAAAAGAACTTGATTGATCTGTTCTATTCACCTGACCATACACCAGCCGATTATTGCTTTTTACAGTCACTTCAAAAAGCTTTGATAGGGAAAATCTTCTCTAATGAAATTTAGATTCAAGAATTCGTCAAAAACCTTTGTACACCAAAACCTGCGCAGTTATACCAAAAAAGTATCGAAGAGCTGCCCGCTAAGCGACAAAAAGTCATTGCAACTCATATAATGGAATAAAATATGATTGTACTTTATTTTTTGAAGAATAAAGTTGGAAACAGAAACAGAAATTATTTATCACTCAACGGAAACACAAAACCTAATTATTTGTCTTCAACTAATAATTTTTATATTTTCAGTGATTATTGTCGATTATCATTCTCTTACAGATTGAATTTATTTATAATATTTACTAGTTTTAATCTAGATCAAATTTAAAATCTGTCCGTGAGAAATGAACCCCTCTATTCCAAGCATGTTCTGGTAGGATTCTGCTCAGGCAATATAAATAGAAGCATTTTGACTCATAAATACTTGGTTTTTGTCGTTTTCTTGCAAACTGAACTTAATAGAATTGCCGAATATATGCTAAATATATTGTAAATGTAACAGTAATATCAGAAATATCATTGGAACTAAATTTTTTAATTTGTCCCGCTTTAAAATCATTACGTGAGTCTAAAATGTCTTACAAGGTCTTCTGGACATTCATAAATATATGCCTGGCTTTCATGGTATCAAAATTTGACCAATGAATAATCACAATAAATTTTCGAAACACCGTGGTTTTTCGGTTTTTTCCATTAGCGTATACACTTCCACGGCCAGCTGGTATTATGATATTCGATTTTAAACAAAAGCGCGTGTTTCACAGGTTGAATCTGGAAAGGATTAATTAGATTTTGTTACAAATATTCGTACATGTTGTATGCATCTAATAAAATACCAAAGTTTTTGCCTAAGTTTTTTAACAGGCGAATCATATCATTGAGTGACATATAGTGAATATAATACTTGGTTTTAAAGATCGATTTAGTCGAATTTGGTATCAGTAAATTGGATATTTTTACCAATTAAATCAACAGACACTCTTCAAGAAGACATCACTGAAATGGAACATATTTAGGCTGTTAAAATTAATACCGAAAGTAATATGTAGAATTGATGTGATAATACCTTTGGAAAGTACCTGAAAAACATACCACGAGCTGGCTCAAAACTTGTGAATAAAACTGGGTAGACGGAAATATTTTTGAGCCATTAGTGGTTGTGCTAGCACGAAATCACAAGTCATCGTGACCGATGGTTTGAAGCGTATTGGCCTTGTTCAAACTGATGATCCCTTCACACAATGCGCTCTCTCTCCCAGAAACTGTAACTAAAGTCCGCACAGCATACTTGCAGTATAAACCACAGGTGGGCTATGTGGCTGTTGAACAAATACAAGTGTGCCTGAGCAAGCGTCTGTAACAGGGATTGGCTAGCCGACCCAGCAGACATATATACTTGAATATGAGCAGCCTGCCATTAGATAGTAAGCACAAATCAAAATTAAAATTATCACGTGATTTTCGAGCTGTGACAATTTAAATCGTCGTGTCCATCTCTTTCCCAATTAACCTGTTTCATGTTGCTCTAAGTAACATTTGACCATTATAATACCCGCTTATCTTTGTTTTGCCATCCAAACTGGTTAACTAGGTTTCTTACCGTTTTCTCCTTCTTCTGTTGCATGTAACATATCTCGTGAGTTTTAGATTGTGTATGCTCTCTTTTTTCATTATGTATCCCAGAAATGACAGATCTGTCTATCTAAAATAAAAGTTTCCTTGTAATACCTATACCTTTTCGAAAAAGATGGATACACACCTTTTCTATCAGTACAAGGGCCAAGAGAGCAAAAGTTACACCAGCCGAAATTTGAACTTGGTTCGCCGATTTCATGTCAACTCCACATCCATCAATCCATGCATGCACAGAACTGAACTATTTTAGATCTGTTTTTCAGCCTTTTTCTGATGACTTTAAATTTCTGACATTTCAGTTATAATTGGATAAGTATTTTACTCAATATCAATTAATGTTATTGCGGCGTATACACACCTAACGAATATAAGCAGTTTTAGCGGTGCCCAATGTATAGACGACTTTTGCAAATAAAGCTTTATACCTGAATTTCTGGGATGAGGAGTTATTATTTACATTTGGACTAATATCCTCATCTGTTTTTATTGCTTTAATTCCCTATGCTAGTGAATTAAAACGTTGTTTCCTGATTTTGATGACATAGTAACCAAGAATGCAATCCCTTGATCCGGGTAGTACAGACTTAGATTTTGTGGAAAAAAAGCACGAGCAATAACTGAGCCGTGGAAAATAAGAACAAGACGAAATATCCATAGACATGGGGAAGAGAATGGGCACAATGATTAAATAGAGTTGAAAGAGGAATCGATTAAATAAATATGTAATGGATTGTTAACGGTTCGAAATTTTCCCAAAGTTATCCGGATCGATAGATACCTGAAAAAGACCTGAAGAAAGAATGGCCGAAACATTTGGATAATAACAACGAAGATGAGGACACTAGCCCGAATTTAAATAAAGCCTTACATTTTTTTTTATTTTTATTAAAGTTACCAACTCAATATTTTGATTAAATCCAATTAAGCACTAACCAACCCCCACCTGCCACAAAAATAATCACGAGAGAAAAATTATGTCAAGTGAAAATGATATTTTGATTATTCACATATTTGTTCTTTATAATCCCATTATGCTTCAGGTTTATTTGTTGTTTCGTTTGAGTTGACCGGTCATTTCTGGGGTTATTTTCAGAGAAGAGAAATACGCATTAGAGTTGGACATTTTAGGTTTTTGCGACCTTAAATCTGCCCTATCTATAATTTACTGTCGACTTTAATAGTATTATTATAGAAAGACGTTTAGTAAGAGCTAACCTATTGTATTCGAGTACTGAACTTAACTTTTCAGCTTAACTAAATTATACTTCTACTTCTTGACATATACGTGGCCAGATGAAAAAGAAAAAAATGAATATCTCGACGAAGAAAGCAACACCAGTTTTCTTTTAAAAGCCTAAACTTGAATAGTTAATAAGTTAAAATTCATTGGAAGTAAAAAGAAAAAAAAAAGAAAACTAAATCTGAGGAAAGATCTTAAACTTCTGTTATCTGAAAATAAGCGATGGTATAAAATTACGCCAATTTTTAGCGACTAAAGATGATTTCAGAAAACTATTTAATCTAGGCCACACAAGATAACTATTCTCGGAAATAGCAAATGTACACACTCCCGCTTTTAAAATTCCCTGTTGCAATAAGCGGTGGCTTTTATTTTATACGCCAATATTAATTGTGCGGGGTAACGCATGCTTTGTAAGGGCACCTCATGACCATCTCCTTTTCTAATCAGTGTTAAAGAAAAAATCTAGAATGATTATTAAAGATTCGAGTGGCTGTCGTGTGCCAAAAATTTTTCATCTTGGGAATAACAAGTTCTTCGCTCTATAGCAATGTTCCATAAAGCGGCGTCTGTTTCCCTTAAAGAGATACATCCCTCCGTTCGAAGTACATATCAAGGCACACTCTGATAATCCTCTTGGGGGACAGCATTTTATTTGTGTCCGTTCAGCCAGTAAGTATGATCAAGTACACTCGTGAACATTACTACAGTAGGCATAAAACACATACATAATTTAAATAGTAAGCGGTAGAATGAAAAGCTGAAAAGTGGAGCTATTTTTAGCAATTTTCCAAGCGTAGCTTAGATGTGGCACAAGGCCGAAAGTATGGGGCACCCAGTGAGGATCAAACTTACTACTCAATCGTAACTGCTCTAGCGAGACAAGCTTGCTAACCATTACACCACCTTGAGGTGCCCAAAGTGAAGCTATTTTTAAGTTTACAGTTGAAAGAACCTATTAACAAAACGTAGATCAGATTAAGATTTTAATTTGTCTCCAGAAATAAACGTGGCTGTTCTTTTGATATGAAATTAAATTTAGAAATTGTTTTTGTTTATGCGCCTCTCTTCATATGAATGCAATAAAAACTTGTGGTCCGTCACCAAAAGAGCTGTATATGGGAATAAAGACATTATTAAAAAAAAGAATTCTGGATATATGCTTTGCTATTCAGAAAATGGAGGCATGGTGGAGTAATGGATAGCGGCTCGGATTGAGGAGTCAGAGAGTCGAGTTCAAATTCTATTCATTTAAATGCTAATACCCTTGGGAAAGGTATAAATCCTCTTCTTCCCCCCCAGTTATGGGTAAATAGCAGGAGAGACAAGACTATAGTCATGGATAGCAAGTGGTCTACCACAGAAAGAAATCGGAAAAAATCTGCCTCGACATGTATCGAAAGGTACATGATCGCCTAGGCGTGTATCACGTATGGCACATAACTGACTATTCAGAAAAGCATGCTCATTGTAGTTGTTATGCTTGGAGAATTTAGTGTTGAAATTCTGGAACCTTACATCATGAGTGTCTAGACTCAGGCAGTGAAATTTCATGAGTGTCCTGGCTCAGTTGGTGGAATTGCAGTTCGTGTGATGTGTTTTGTCCTTTAGGACTTCATTGGACTAAAGGGATGCTTTTCGTTGATGCAACAACGCATTCCTAAGGAGGTGCGGCTCTGAAATTTTAAAGTTTCAAATTTAATTTTTAGTTTTTTTTTTAAGCATTTTTAGATGTATTTAGATATATAGTCTTACCAATTTCGTTTACTTTCGTTTTGATTTTGTTTGCTATGATCAATTTTCTTATTAAGCACCGCACTTTTCTTGCCAGATCTTCTATTATCATAATGTGAGATACTTAATAATATAAGTGATAAAAAGAAAAAGAAACTAAATGAAACTGGCTAGACTATTTACCTATAGATAGATCTAAAAAAATGAATATTCTAAAAGTTTAAAATTTCAGCGTCGTTTCCTCTTCATGCAAAGGTGTAGTTACATTAACGGAAACATCACCTTAGTCCAATGAAATATTAAAGGACGAATCACATCACACTAAATATTTTTTACACTTTGTCATTAATTTTCCTGATACTGTTTCGATATCTAAAGTATATATAACATCTTATATATATATATATATATATATATATATATATATATATATCAATGATAAAAATATATTTTTAAGTTATGCTATATTTATGAGTAAAAGTGTTGAATATTAGGGATTGCGCGTATGATAATATAAAAATGGATACAGGGGTCAACAAAGAGTAGCGATAGACTGTTTCATACTTGAACGCAATCTTCAGGCCTTTCAGATATAAAACAGACTGTCGCCATGTGTCACACGATTATGTCAACCAGTTTCAGATACCTTTAATACCACGTTTACAACATGTGTAATATTTCTAATTTATTTTTAGATGTTTGTACAGTAAACCGGTATAGGGAGCAGTAAAAACAATTTGGAAACAAGCCCTATAAAATAATTTGTTTATTTATTTTTCCTTTTATTTATTCATTTTGAAAAAAAAGCCCAAAAAACTATAACAATTTTCTTGCAACGTACAGGGTGGTCCGAAAATCTTGTCACCCATATATAATATAATTTTCTATTTCAACGCTCTGTGAGGTATTATTAAGGAGAGAGCTTCACAGGAACAATACTAGAATACCCATCAATTAAAAGATGCCGTTCAGAGAGCCTTTGCAACAATCAACAAAGCACAGCTTGGTAAATTATTACACAGGACATGGCGCCGCATCATTTTGTGCCACGAAAATGATGGTATTCATACAGACCTTCTCGATGTCTGCTAGCATCAATGAAAGCGAATAAACTGTATCCAGTACACGTGCTTTGTATTAATGTATTACTTGTTCTTCTGTTCTCATTAGTTTTTGGTATGGGTTGATAAGACTTTCGACTGATTGCATTATTTTTTGTGTTTTTTTTATTTAATGAGATTTTATAGATGGTCGTATGTCCTGGGGCCGTTAAACTGGCAAGCTGTTAAGTGAGGAGTGCTGCTTACTCGATTTTCCGAGTATCAAACACACCTTTTGTCTGGGAGAGTTTCCGAAATATAAGCACGAGAGATGAGGGCTGATTGGGTTAGCGTCTCGATCAGGAAGTACAAGATGAGATGTTTTATATTTCTGACTTCAATATATAAGTCTCAAAGAAAATTTGAATAGTTCCTTTCAACAAAGGCGTAACATACACCGGAAAATACGGTAAGTATACAGAAATGGTTTTATATAAAGTGATTTTTAAACGATATAAATCTACATAAGATTGAAAATGCTAAATGCAAAAAAGTGAAGAAAGAGAAATCCTGTTTTCTCGCGACTCCTAAGAAGTGACAGCTGAAAGCAACGCGTAGGATAGATGTCAAGGAGAAGACATTTGTTTGTGTATGTGTCTGTCGGGGGGAGGGGGGCGAAGACTGAAAAATATATCAAACAGCGATTCCCCTAAACGGTTTAAAATTTCACTCTCCTTTTTTTCTACTCACTCACATTCTGATTCACTCAGTTTCTCCTACACTCTTTCCTTCTTCTTTTTTCTTTCTTTCTTTTTAATTCATTCATACTTTATATTTACTTTTTTCTTTCAAAAACCTTTCTATTTAAAACTTTTCTTCATTCTTTTATATATTTCTGTTGACGTACTTTTTTCTGCAATCGTTTTTATTCCCTCTCTTTCTTTTTTATTATTTCTCTATCTTTCTATATTCACGATTTTATTCTTTGAATCTATCCTCTCACTCTTTCCATTTATTTCTTTTTTCTGTGAACGCTGGAACTGGGCCAAGTCTGACATAAGACCTGTGGGTTATGTAGCAGGAATAAAAATGTCAAAGTAATTTTTGAATCTTTTATCGTATTCTTATTCAAGCTGCCTTGCATTACAAAAACGAATGTACGAAACTCTCATATTATATTGAGTACATTCTCAACAACATGGCCGCTGCTCTTGAAAAGGACCTCCAGTCAATGGTTAACTGGGGTAGAAAATGGCTTGTAAATTTGAATGCCTCCAAAACTAAAATGCTCTCATTTAACCATTATAAGGAAACTTCCCTGTCCGCCATCAGTATGGCAGATGGTCGACTCCAGGAAAGCGGCTCATTGCACTTTTTTGGCCACGCGTTTTCAACTAACTTGAAGTGGAACAACTACATTGAATCAATAACTGCATCTATTGCAAGGGAAGTTGGTTAATTGTGTCGTACCAGAAGGTTTTTCCATCTTACACATTTACAAATCTACCATTCGTCCATGCATTGAATACTGTTGCCATATCTGGTCTAGTGTTCCCTCTGTTCATCTCGAGGTTCTTAAGGATATCTAATTCAATCGATCCTGACTTGGCATTTCGACTTCAGTCACTTTCTCACAGACGTGACAGTGGCTTCCCTCTCTCTTTTCTACAAATTTTTTTCATGGCCACTGGTCTGACGAGCTTTTTTTTCTTGGTCCCTCGACTACATGAATTTAAGCGTGCTACTTGATTGGCATCTATGTCCCACGCTTTTACTGTTGAAATAGTTAAATGTAATCGCCACTTCTAGAGTTTCTTTTCTCGCACTTCTCGACAGAGAAACTCCCTTCCGCTTACTTGCTTACCTGATAGCTACAATCTTCAAAAATTTAAATGCAACGTCAATCGCCATCTTCTGTTGTCTTGAACCCCCGTTCTTCTTTTATACTTTCCTCAATCCTCCCTTACCCAGCCTTTTCTCACACTTTCACTCTCTGTAACCCCCTGCGTACTAGTGGCACTCTCACCTTGATTGGGGTGAAATGTTTAAAAAAATCTCTTCATGCGAGAATGGATCCTTAAGGATGGATTCATAGCCATAAGAATGGATCCATTCAGTTACTATGTGACACAATTATTAGCTGGATTTTAATCTGAAATATTCACTGTATAATCTTTGAACTATGGGATTAATATTGAAGCGTTGGATTAAGTGGATTGTGAAAAAAGATTATGTTGAAAAAGAAGTATCTGTGTAAAGTAAACGATTTTTAATAATGAAAATACAGACTTATTGATGTAAGTATTATTAAAAAGGAATAAAACACACCTGAAAGGATTTAGTTGAATGCGACAGTAAAATCTACAATGTATTTAGTATATCCTGTAAATAAGTTCTTTCTCTGGTCAACTCCGATGTAAATCCACTTATGGCTATTTCATCTTCGGATTTAATGTGCATTTGCAAACAGTGCCTTTTTGTGAATACGGCGACCGGTGAAATGATATAACCTCAACTAAAAAGAAAGATAAATAAATAGAAAAGACAAAAATGAAAAGAGAAAACTAATTTTGTAGAGTTATTTCAGATTTATTTACATTCATATGATGCGTTAAATATCAACATCGGCAAAGATCACTGTTTTCGCTTTCCAGCCGGGACGTGAATGTATCCCATTGCAAAAAAACTTAATTTAGTAATTTTAGAAAATGCTACATTTAATGCTATCTTTACATATTTTATCTACTTGAATTCATTCTTGAATTTGTTCTCTTTTCTTGACCCACAATTTTTCCTTCAATTATAACTTTCATTAAATGTTCTTCCGTTACAACGACAGTTTGTTTATTTAGCTAATAATCTTGGAGGATAATTTTGTATTTAAATTTTCCTCTTTGCTCACCCGGTTTTTCAGACTAGCTTTCCTTTCCCATCACAGATCCAAAATTGGTACACCTCAGACACTCTTGTAGTCTTCTTTTCCAATACCCAGATATCAAATTAATCCTTTTAAAGAGCATAATGCGTGAAATACAGCCGTGTTTTCCAAGCAGACATTTAAGACGAGTTAGTGGGAGTGGGGAGTCAGAAAGAAAGAAAAGTTCTGGTAGATTAGCATATCTTCACACATTTACACGTGTTGCTGGTGGTCTCCAGTAGAATCAAGCGGAGATGAAAAGGAGCAGAAAGAAAAAAAAAATGGAATAGAAAAAATACTTGGGAGGTAGAATTGCTCATAGCCAGACGGAAATCTTGCCTCGATGGAGCTGTGTGCAATGTGTGCGAGCGCTCGTCTCTTGTACAGGCAATGGCCCTAAGATGTTGAACAGATGTCACCCTGGTCATAACAGATGTAAGAATGCTACTTTGTCTTTCGACCATGTTAGATATGTATATTTCGTTTACGGAGATAGGAATTGACGTTAACATTCCGGACATACAATTTTTGTCGGTTTTGACTTTTGTTGTTGATAGTGAGATTATATGGTTGTTCCTAAAATCGGAACAGTCAGTTATTTGAAAGCGTAAACGAAGACAATTTAAATTACGTGTGTGTAGTTTTAAAAAAATAATTCGCCAAGAGATCGCACTCTTTGATTATTTTTCGGTTATAGAGGTAATCTCTAATTTAAGAGCCATAGTAGTAAACATACACACACAAATAGACAGATGAGCGTACGCACACACACATGACCGCACGTACAACCATTCACAGACACATGCTTTTACATATATATTAGCATTATTTTCGACGTATATGAGAAAGCTAAGGGGTTAAATCGGACTTGATACAAGCACCTTAACCACAAGGTCAAGGTAAACATTTTATGAGCAAATGCTAGCAATTTAAATTTTGATTATAAATAATCTCGAATAAATTATTTTATTTTAATTTTTTTTTTTTGCTCTGTAAGAAAATTCTGATGTACCGAATATTCCCTTTTATACGTAATATTTAATATTTTGTGATTTATAGATTTTGAAGCAAAAAGGAAAAAGTGTATGTAAATATCGATTCCATTATTAGCAGGAGTAGGCATTTCAGAGACAGTAAAACTATCACAAATAAAACATTTGTCAGTTAATTATGCCCTGCCACATCAATTGAGGCATAGCCAACAAATTTTGTTGAGAAATAGTGGATGATAAGGGAATTTTTATGGGTGTCATTAATTGCCAATTGAAGTGACTTACCGGTAATTTCAACTGCCACTTTTATTTATCTTATGTTTCGAAAGATTTTCTGTTATATATATATATATATATATATATATATATATATATATATATATATATATATATATATATATATACACATGTATATATATATATATATATATATATATATATATACATATATATATATATATATACACACACACACACACACACACACATATATATATATATATATATATATATATATATATATATATATATATATATATACAATGGGGTAAAATACAAAGTTCGTAATGATTAAGTAGAAAATTTATTTAATAACCCAAACAAGCTTTTTGCCCAACCCAATATATATAGGTCATTTTTAATTTATTTTGTTTAAACGCTATTTTTGATGGATACGTATATTCGAGTAGAACCTATGTTTTTTTTTCTTTAATTAAACAGTATTTTTCATATCCAACTACATCAACCGGCCTGAATATTCGAGAAATTGTCAGAAAATATGCATTCTCCAGTAGGATTCAAACCTGCATCTCCCATGAGGAACCGTCATTGGATCTGACGTGCCTGACTTCTCGGGCATGTAGGACTTCTGGTCATACAAAGCCCGAATAATACCTTTTGAAAACACACTTTTCTCGAAACATCTATATCTGCTCTGTATCGTAGTAAACAAAAACTATTTATTTTTAGGAAATGGATTAAACCCGACATATTGTTATTTTAAATTTATTTCGTTTAAACTTTATTTTTTGTTTAAACGTTATTTTTGAGGGATACACTGAAGCTATGTTTTTTTAAATTAAACAGTATATTTCTCAAGAATTAATGGATTTATTTTTATTTAGGCATTTTTATTACTTCAAACGGTATTATAGCGGATACTCGTATTTGAAATAGACACCCATTTTATATTAAACAGTGTATATTTTGTCTATCTCTCTGCGCATTCGTAAAATCTTAAAGAAAATATGCTCTCTGGAATGGATCAAAGCTGCATTCCCCTTTGTAGGAGAAACCTCCATTTGATCCGGCGTGCTTTACCACTCGGCTATAGGGAGCGCCACAATAAAGCCAGGCGCTATTCTCCTTCTTAATAAAAGCATACTTCCTCACTTCTAACGTTTGAAGTAATAAAAACGTTAGATTAAAAATAAATCCATTCATTTTTCAGAAATTGATTTGCTTACGTTTCGAATAAGAAACTGAGGAGATATGAGATTTTCGAGAAAATTATCTGAATGTGGAAGTGTGTTTTCCTTAAAAGACGAAATAGAGCCATGTAGAAGTGTGACGCACTCTGTAGTTGATCGATAAAGCACGCCAGATCAATTGGTGATTTTCCTACAAAGAGAAAAGCAAGTTCTAATCCTGCAGGAGAGTATATTTTCTTAATTAAGATTTCTCGAATTCGCAGCTATTATACACTGCTTAAAAAAAAGTAAAAATGGTGCGTCTGTTTCAAATGTGAGTAGTCACTATAAAAGCGATTGAACACACACACACACACACACACACACACACACATATATATATGAAATATGAAGCATGTTTGGTTGAATAATCTGGATATATGTCTATTTATCTTTATTTTAATCCTCTCGAATCCACTTATCAACTTCTTAATGTTGATTTTAAATTCATTAAAAACGCGCCGTAGTTTCTTTTATTTTCACAAGTACTTTCAATCTCATCCAAGTTCATCATCAGGGGTGAAAAGTTAATGTAATTATAGTTGTGAATTGTTTTTGTAAATGCGCATGAAATGCGGTCTGTTATAATTATAAACACATATGAACGCTTTCTGTTATAATTAATTAAATTCCGTTATAATTAATTTAAAAATTAACCGAATTAACTGTTAAAGCTGGTATGATTTTTTAAGTTTTATCTAAGTGAGGTAATCATATTTTTTTATAATTTAAGTATTTTAAAAACATTGCTATTATAAACATTTTAAAGCATTGTTGCTATACTCATAACTAACCTTATTTAGTGTTAATTGTATTTTTCATATATAGAGGGTCTCAAGGATTTGAAGGTTTTGCTTTTTTATTTTCATGGTGGAGTATACTTGTATTGTCAATTAATATTTCTCTAAATTGTGAATGTGGACAGGAATGTTACTTTAAATGTTGTGTGATGGAACTTGAATCTGACATATGTATAGTAAGTTTCCTTGTTAATGTTGTTGTCGTGATCCAACATATATTCACTTTTTTGTCAGAGATAAATTTCCCAAAGGACATTTAAATTGATACACAATGTAGGTCTTTTGAAAAACGTTAATTGACGGCGAAAAGTTATTGAGGATTATTAAGTTGGTTATATTAAATTTACTATAGTATATAATTAGTTTTATTTTTTTTACTGGAATCAATGGGGGATATATGAGTTTTTTAGTTTTTTTTCATCTTGTTTGTAGTTAGAGTGTATTTGATTGCGGTATAGATGGTTGATATGTTTAGGGTTATTTGTGGAAGTATTATGTCCTTTTTTTATTTATATTTCTAATATACTTAGGGATCTTTGTTAATGAGAGTTTGTTTAATGTTTTAATTCCTTGTAGAAATTTTTTTCCGTGAAAAGAATTAACTTTTGCATGTTTTATTAAATTTTGTATAATCACTGTTTCATAATAGGACATTCACTTTTATAGTTGAATGTATACATGTTTATGCTAGTTTTGTTTTTTTTTATATGGCGGGTAGTAATTGTAATTATTACTGGTGTCTATCAAGAAAAGGAATTTTGTTGTTATTGTTAAGTTCATATGTGAACTGAAGAATGGAGATTTTGGAAAGTTTTTTGTAGTTCATGTATTTCATCTATGTTTTTAACTAACATGAGAGTATCAACATATCTTCGGTAGGTAGAGTTTTTTAGTGGTATTAAATATCTTATTTTCAAGGTTAGCCATGTAGAAGTTACTAAATGTTGGTCCCAGAAATAAACCCATGAAAGCGCCATCAGGTTGTACATATATATTATTTTCCTGGTCATAGAAAGGAACCTCAGTAGTACAGGTCAAGAGTAGTTTCCGTAATTTGTTAGGTTTAATTTTTAATGGAGGGAAAGGTGGATTGTTGTAAATATTCTTTATAATTATATCAATCACTTCTCTAACTGGGACATTGGTAAGTAAACTTTGAATATCAATGAAATATGGTTTCATTATTATGGGTTTGTTAGGATATATATATATATATATATATATATATATATATATATATATATATATATATATATATATATATATATATATATATACCCAGAGGCGGCAGTCTTTCATGCTAAACGCAATCGATGGCCTGTCGTTTTAACCCATAAACATAGCATGCCATAAAACTATATTTTAGAATATATATATATATATATATACTCTCAACTTATTATATTTGTTAGAGAAGAGTTAGAGATAAAGCGTTTGTAGATATAATGTTGTGGACGCAAGTATCAACTATGCATGGTAACAATGGCCATGCAATGTTGATTCCCGTGTTCACATTGTCTTATCTAATTTAGAATTGTCAAAATGAACTGTGAAGCAGAGATCATTTGATTTTCGTGTTGAAGGTTTATGTAGAGCCACTAACAATCTTCTTCAGAACTAACAGGAGAGAAATGGTGCTCAATGGTTTACAATATCTCCAAAAAATCCTCTTCATGTTCAGAGTTTTCCTTTCTTTTTAAACTGGCTGTCACCAACTGTATGAAGAGCATTATCGTAAAGTGAATGAAATAGAATCAACCGGAAATGGAACTCTAATTTGATGACTTCACTTTCCACGCTGATAACACTTACACTATTCGCCCATCCTTCCGCATTTATACAATGACATATTTTATCGCACAAGTCAATGTTTTCACAGTAAAGCTAGTATTAAACAACGAATGCCCATATTTTCTGTATATGATCGATAAGCAGTAAAATATTTCATTAGTACAAATGTGCAAAACCGGGAATTATAATACTTGTAGAATATTTAATTTTCCATGTAATTAACTTTAATATTTTGATTTATAGTCTTTGTATGTGCACATATTTTGATCGACTGGCTGTTAAAACATTTAAGGCTGAATATATTGAAGTCTTCCTGTAAGAATAAAATCCTATCATCGGATTGTGACAACGTGATTAATTAGAAATATGCCCTTTCCTCAATGAGTTTAACAAATGCTATTCTATCTATACATAAACTGAAAGTACAAAAATAAAAATCTCTCTAATAATGTGTTGTTTTTTTTTTCGTTTACTTAAAGTGGCAGCTATTTGACGTGGCATAGAATTTATGAGGCTTTATATCATTGTATCAGTAAAATTATCCAAACCTGTTTCAGACCTTAATCATAACTGACTTTTGATTGCTAGGTATGGCTTTAGAGAATTTAGTGGAGTCAGAAATGTCCTACACACGGTATAAATCTGACGAGCATAGAGACAAATGAAGTATCTAGAATACAGTTGAAAGTTCCCGGAATCAGTTTTGAGCCAGTCGCGCACAATAGAGTTTGCGTTATATTGATCGAACAAGCCATTAACATGAACAAATATTACGACCATAAATTTGTTAAATTTGTCTAATTAGTAAAAGCTATGTATGTTACAACGAGCAAGACATTTCAGTTTCACTGCGAATTCTAATAGAACATATTTTGCAACATTACATAACTACAACCAATTTATAGAGAAACTCTGTTGAGCGTTCTGCACGAAAAAGCTGAATACGTGTTTCGCCTAATAATGAGTATCAGCATCAATGTTATACTGTCCAAAATCAATGTTCTCTGGCTCAGGTGAAGTACATTAGTCCGTAGCGTGATCTAAAAATGGTAATCTTGTTGATCAACAACTACGAAACTATGGTATACAGTCTTCGTTGTAGAATGTGCTAAGGTATTTTGTTTGAGTGTTTGAGATAATATATTCATTCTTGAAGTGGTTACTATCCTTGTAAGTATCATTCCTGCATTATTTACAGGTGTTTGTAGTTTTCGCACGCCACTGATGTTTCTCCCAAATTACAATATTCCTGGTATACTCTTTCTCATGTTACGAGACAAAAAACCTGGAATAGTTCTTGGCTCCCCAAATCATTCCCCATATTTTGATTGGCTATTAAAATTTGTAATGGTTTGTTCAGTTGGTGTTAAAGCCCGTGCGAATGGGTACTTCAGCTACAAAACCTCTTTTCATATTAAGTTATAAACACACAATTTGGCTTAGTCTATTTCTACAAGTCGGGTAGGTCCAAACCATTCAGATTACGCTTGTCTCTTGTTGGCTTTTCTTTTCTTTTCTTTTTTTACAAACACGCACGCATTATCTCTCTTTCTCTCATTGTTTAAAATTTAGTATATTTATGGAGGAGAGTGCTCAACGTCGAAAATATAGCTTTTATGGAGGATTGATTGGTGACTGATGAGTTTTTATGGTGAATGCGCAAATTGTAATGAGTGAATGGGTCATGAATCAGAATAGTATAGGTATAGGATAGTCAGTGAAGACCAGCCTCAACCCATTCCCCCTTTTCGACCTTGTGCCATAATTGTATGTTTATACAATAAATATAAATATAGGCATAGGAATGAACACTGTATGTTGACTATCAGTTTTACCCTCAAGCGATCTCGATATATATATATATATATATATATATATATATATATATATATATATATATATATATATATATATATATGATGGATGGACCCTCCCGTCGTATTCGACGTATGAGTGTCTTTCAGTTCATTTTTTAATCCTGTCACCGTCGCCTTAACTCTCTCGACAATGGACTTGTTAATCAGGTGGAATAGCAAAGAAGGAAGACAGAACTGAACTGCAGACTATCCACACAAAAGATTTGTTTAGAGTGGTGAAGGCTTGTGTAGAACCAGCCACACTTATTGGAAGTGCTGATAATACGGAGGTGTGGCAAATATTTGCCACGAACACAATGAACAACATCCCTCAGGTTTTATTATCACGGAGTTATACCTTTCCGGTACTACCAGTGCACAGAAGTTTGCAGCGCCCTTCGATGGTAATTTCACGTGATTTAGCCCGCCTGCTGAAGCGGTTTACAGAGTTTGGCGCGTGGAGGGGAAGGGATGGGAATAATTTCTCTCTCTCTCTCTCTCTCTCTCTCTCTCTCTCACACACACAGACACACACACATATATATATGAGAAATAAAAACCGATTTATTGTTACTATTTATTGAGATATATATATATATATATATATATATATGACATAAGAAGATATCACTTCGACACTCACCATGAAGAATTGATTTGTGTTCACATTGTATATATATATACATACATACATACATATATATATATATATATATATATATATATATATATATATATATATATATAGTGCATCACAAAAGTGAGTACACCCTCACATTTCTTCAAATATTTAAGTATATCTCTTCATGGGACAGCACTGAAAAAGTACCTTTTGACACAATGAAAAGTAGTCTGTCTGCAGCATATATAACAGAGTTAATTTCTTTTCCCTCAAAATAACTCAAAATATAGCCATTAAAAGCTAAATCCCTGGCAACAAAAAGTGGGTACACCCTAAGAAACTACACCCCTAAAAAAGTGAGTACAATTCTAAGAAACTACACCTCTAAATGTCTAAATTGAGTACTGCTTTTCATTTTCCCTCCAAAATGTCATGTGGCTCATTAATGTAACTATGCCCATGTGTTCATGGGGAGCAGGTGTATTCAAATTTGTAGTGCAGCTCTAACACTCTCTCTTACCGGTCACTGAAAGTTCCAACATGGCACCACATGGCAAAGAACTCTCTGAGGATCTTAAAAACGTATTGTTGCACTACATAAAGATGGCCAAGGCTACAAGAAGATTGCCAACACCCTGAAACTGAGCTGCAGCACAGTGGCTAAGATCAACCAGCATTTTAAAAGAGCAGGGTCCACTCAGAACAGGCCTCGGGTAGGTCGTCCAAAGAAGCTGAGCGCACGTGCTGAGCGTCACATCCAAATGCTTTCTTTGAAAGATCGGCGTAGGAGTGCTGTTAGCATTGCTGCAGAGATTAAAGAGATTGGGATTCAGCCTGTTAGTGTTCAGACCATACGCCGCACACTACATCAAATTGGTGTGCATGGCTGTCATCCCAGGAGGAAGCCTCTTCTGAAGGCAATACACAAGAAAGCCCGCAAACAGTTTGCTGAAGACAAGTCAACAAAGTCCTATGGTCTGATGAGACGAAATTTAATTTGTTTGGTTCTGATGGCCTTAAGCATGTGTGGCGGCGACCAGGTGAGGAGTACAAAGCTAAGTGTGTCATGCCTACAGCATGGTGGTGGGAATGTCATGGTCTGGAGCTGCATGAGTGCTGCAGGTATTGGAGAGTTACATTTCATTGAGGGAAACATGAACTCCAACTGTGAAATACTGCAGCAGAGCATGATCCCCTCCCTCCAGAAACTGGGTCACAGAGCAGTGTTCCAGCATGACAATGACCTCAAACACACATCCAAGACAACCACTGCTTTACTGAAGAGGCTGAGGGTAAAGGTGATGGACTGGCCAAGCATGTCTCCAGACTTGAACCCAATAGAACATCTTTGGGCCACCCTCAAGCAGAAGGTGGATGTGCGCAGAGTCTCAAATATCCGCCAGCTCCGCGACGTCGTCATTGAGGAGTGGAAGAGCATTCCAGTGACTACCTGTGAAGCTCTGGTAAACTCCATGCCCAGGAGAGTAAAGGCAGTTTTGGATAATGATGGTAGCCACACAAAATATTATCGGTTGACATGTTGTATGTTAATATTGACAACTTTTCCTAAGGGGTGTACTCACTTTTTGTTGCCAGGGATTTAAATTTTAATGGCTATATTTTGAGTTATTTTGAGGGAAAAATAAATTAACTCTGTTATATATGCTGCAGACAGGCTACTTTTCATTGTGTCAAAGTGTCATTTTGTCAGTGTTGTCCCATGAAGAGATATACTTAAATATTTGAAGAAATGTGAGGGGTGTACTCACTTTTGTTACACTATATATATATATATATATATATATATATATATATATATATATATATATATATATATATATATATATATATATATATATATATATATATATATATATATATATATATATATATATATATATATATATATATTATATATATATATACATTGTATATATATATATATATATATATATATATATATATATATATATATATACAAATGCTTTATCTCCGATAATCTTCTCTCATAAGTATAACAAACATATTTTATTACACACACACACACACACACACACGCATATATATATATATATATATATATATATATATATATATATATATATATATATATTACAGAGAATATTTTTCAATGCATTGCTCATATAGAGTAACTCTTGATCTTTGAAATATCAGAAGAAATAATGATTTCTCGACAGCAGTTGAGAACATGTCTACGATACGATCTGAAAATGTACTTTAGTTCGACACATCAAATCAACGAGGCATTCAGTGAAGGAACTGTCGTCCGTATGTTAGCCTGTAAGAGTTTTGCCAAGTTCTAAATCAGAGAATTTGAAACATTCGACAACTCTTCAAATGTATGACCGGTGGAGCTAGATCAAGAAAGCAGCAGTTTAACTAAGTAACTAAGTCATTTGACTGCTATTGGGAAAGTTTTTAAACTTAGAATTTGGATGCGCTGTTCACCGAGGAACGTCAGCCTAATGCGTTGATTAGACAAATCCACATTTTTGATTTGTGCTAGTATCCATAGCTGAACATCATCAGAGATGATGAAAAGTGATGCTTGTAAATCAATAATAAATCGCGTATTCAAGTGATGCTGGATAAGCAATACCTGATTGTGTAGCCATGCCAGCCAAAACCAGTGTTGATTGAGAAGGAATTATAGTTTTTTGTTGGTGCGGCATAAGAAGCATTGTTTACTGATAATTAAGCTATAGAAAAACTATTACTGACGAAGTGTAATTACCAAAATACGCCCACAATTGCGCAAAATCTACCAGTAACGCATCAATGTCAAAGCGCGCGTTTACACGGATGACACACGTAAACATTTCGGTTAGGAAGTTTTGCTACACCCGCTCTTACGTATTATATACCCCGTCTATTAACTTTCCACGCGCTGCTAACTTCTTGAATGAGCAAGATTCATGAAATGACAATGACGTCAAAACACGACAGTTAACCTTCTTTTATTCGTAACTAATGTTATTCTACTCGAAAGGAATCTATGGTTTGCATATATATCAAGAAAACGCCATAAATATCAATTATGATTACGGCGAATAATTTTCTTGCGTTTTTTCTTAGCAATAAAAATATTTTGCTGACTGTAAAAAATGTTCAGAAAGTTTCTGATTAACCTGACATATTGTGTTGAGATGGATTTAATTCAGATTGAATACATAAAATTTCATATAAGAAAGGAAAATATGGCGACTCTTTGAATATTTAAAATTTTGCTGTTTCTCGAACTGTATGAAAAGAATTCAATTATTCATTTATTTAAATAGAAAATTAAATCAAAACATTTCTTCTTGAAAGGCAACCATTATTTTTCTTTCTTAGAATTTGCTTAAATATGATCATGAACAAATACTGACCGTATTCAGTAAGCATGAAGGAAAAAAGAATTTAATAATAATAATGAAAGTTATAAAGCAGACATGCGATACCGAAAAGTCCCCTTGAAAATAAACAAATAAATAAAATACAACAAAACAAAAGTATTCATTCAAAAGAAAAAATACAAAAAGCAGTTAAACAAAATAAAAACAATTGCAATGTCTTTTATAGACAATATATCATTTTTAAATGGTGTTTATTCGTTTATAACAATTTAGGACAAAAGTTTGATTCTGAGAGCACTGAATCTGGAATGGATTTTCTATTAGCATTTTGTACGATAAACTCTGCTCTACAGCGAGTAAACCTTGAGATAAATCTGCAGCTATCACAATTGTGAACTAACTTCAGAAGCCATTAAGCACGAATAAATTTGGTAAAACTCATATATACTTGAATGATACGTATATTTCTCTTTTGTAAGAATACGCCCAGAAGGAAGCAGGTGTAGATATTTAATTATCTGAGTAGTATAGTAACGGACGAAGCAAAGTGTGACACAGATCCAAAAGCATATCGCAATAGCAAAAGAGGCCTTTCAGAAACCAAAATAAATGTTAAGACAAATATTTCGTTAGAAACAAATAAAGGAGTGATAGACTGCTATGTCATATCTACGTTCATATAGACCATGAATGCTAGACCTTACAGATGAAAAACATACTCGAAACGATATTGTTCGACTGTGTTGATAATACTATGAACTGAATATGTGAGCAATGACGAAGTTCGAAAGAAAATAAGAACTAAAAATAAACTTATACTTAAAAATCAGAAAAAAGATAATTAAAATTTCTGGGACACATTAGAAAGAAAAACGGCTTGGAAAATGTAACCCCGACACAGTGTCGGCCCTAGGGTTGCTGGCACCCCGGCAAGCTGAACTGAATATATTTTTTAAATTTTCACACGGTTAAAAAACTGAAAATGTAGAATAATGAGTTTATTACAATGTTGAAATCTAATACAATCTAAAGAAAACATTGATTATCCTACCTACAACATTTTTCTAGCCTTTAGATCTGCAAATCTTTTCATGGCACATTCTATACCTAAATTCTTTACAAGATCATTTTTATTGACAAAATAGTCAAAGAATTTAATATCTTGAGAATTTAATCTGTAACTGAGTAACTATGGCTCAAACACATAACATCGCGGCATGATAGCGCCCTCGGCCTTGATAGCGCTCCTTGGTGACTGCCCGAGTTGCAAGTACCTTGAGGTGGCCCTACCCTCACAGGACATATTGAGGGAAGGAGATCTTTGAAAAAGGGTGAACCACTTATCTAATGTGTTTGTAAATAGATAGCAGAGTAGGGCATAAAGTCAAATGTTGCTTACAGTTACAAGGGACATGATGGTGTTGAGAGCTATGTTCGTTCACATCCTGAATGGACACGGCACATAAATGATTGATTAGTATATATAAATCGTCACAAAAAAATCACCTACAAAAATCATCGAAAACAATCGCAGTAATGAAAACTTGGGAAACGAAAATTTTAGGATTGCGGGTCTGGATCCAGCCCGGAATGTTTCAATTTGCACACGGAGTCGGCCTGAGAGTAAAGTTGAAAATGTCTGACAAAGTGACATATTGACATTCGCATTTATCTCTCTGTCTCTGTTTCTGTCCTCTCTCTCTGTCTGTCTGTCTGTCTGTCTGTCTGTCTGTCTCTCTCTCTCTCTCTCTCTCTCTCTCTCTCTCTATATATATATATATATATATATATATATATATATATATATAGGGTTTCCATAAAGTTCGTATGCACTTTAAAAAATTTATAACTTTATTTGTATTTGCGATAGAAATAATTTTAAAAAGGATTAGAAAAAAGTAAATCTCTATTTTTTTAAGGTTTTATTGAAATTTTATTTAAGTTTCCATATGCCTCCATCATTAAAAATACAAAGGGTAATACGAATTTGTAGTTCACGGAAAACATTTGCCAACTGATTTACAGTAATGCCTGAAATTACATTAGTTATTTTAGCTTTCAAATCTTCTAAATAACTAGGTTTGGTTGCATACACAATTGTTTTCACATGTCCCCATAAAAAATCTAATGGAGTCAAATCTGGCGAACGTTGAGGCCAAAAAAATGGTCCACCCCTTCCGATCCATCTGTTAGGAAATTCCTGATTTAGAAACTCCCAAACACGCAGAGCAAAGTAACAAGGAACTCCATCTTGTTGAAACACTGTATTGTCTTTCAAGTTTAATTGTTCAAGCTGCGGAATAAAGTAATTCTGCAGCATATCTAAATAGCTGTCACTGTTAATAACTTTAAGAGAGTCCCTTTCATGTTCAACAGTTTCATTTGGGTTTTCAGTTCCCCTAATTCGGTAATTATGCCTGTTGACCTTGCCACTAATGTGAAATGTTGCTTCATCAGAGAACAGTAAGCTACTCACAAATGCATCATCATTGTCAAATTTTTCATTGAACTGATGACAGAAAGTTAGCCGTACATAATAATCCTCTTCTAACAACTGTTGATGTAATTTAATTTTATAAGCTTTCATGTGAAGTTTTGCCCGCAGAATCTTATGCACACTAGACTTTGGGAACCTGAGCTCTAATGATGCACGTCTTATAGACTTGGAATTGCTGTAAAGGATTTTTCTATGGATGCAACATTTTCGTCGCTGATACATGACCTTCCCGACTGTGGCTTATCATGGACGGAGCCTGTCTAATTTTTTCACCCATTTAGCAATAGTGTTCCTATGAGGTGGTTCTTTATTGTATTCAATTCTAAACTTTCTTTGTACAGTAATAGTAGATTTCAGTTCAGCCAACCAAAGGACGCAGTTTACTTTTTCCTTGGTTGAACCCATGGATCAAATTGATTTTGAGAAAAAGAAAATATTTTTTTACTTATCTAAAAATTGTTGCAAATTTTGTGGTAAAGAATTATTCAATAACTATACTTAAAACTAGATACATTAAACTTTATAACATGTATATAATCCAGTCGAATTCATTACATTCACTTACGTGCTAATACCCTTAGGAAATGTATTAATCCTCTTCTTCTCCCTCCAGCTATGGGTAAATAACAGGACAGACTGGGTTCTATACCCTTGGATGGCAACTGGTCTAGGAGAAGGACAACCCTGAACTCAAAACCTACTGAAGGTCGTAGTGCACCAGGTCTCTGTATTCGGCCCTTCAAAAAGTGTGATTGGTTCTGCACAAAGCCTTCACCACTATAATCAACTCATATGTGCTTGTGTCTGGGCTGTCGGTTCCTAGGAACTGATCTACTTGACCATCATATGTCGAATACCACGGAAGAGTCCACCATATATATATATATATATATATATATATATATATATATATATATATATATATATATATATATATTAGGGCAAAACATTTGTAAAGAGACTGGTTATAATTAAAGTTGCACATTGAAAACATATACTTAACATCGAATCAATGTCACTTCTGAAATCTAAAAATGTCTCTGCTTGATAGTTTCAAGTTTCATTATCTTTAAATCGAACTAACGATGTTTAAGCAGAAATCCCATACTTTTAATTAGGTGTCACCTATGTACCTCTATGTACGTTTGATGGATTACATGTGGGTAGTTAAGCGAGCACACACGTATTTATACGTGTGGAACCCTCTTTTCTCTGACATGCTTATAACTGCGTCAGTAGTATTCGCGGCATGTAGGTCGCAACGGTTGCGGCTCGTGCTCGGCATGACGGGTCATAAAAGCGATGGCAAGTGCCGTTTGATGACCGTATAGGCTGTATCTACACCTGTCAGTCAGTAGACCCGGTCACCGCACTCTCTACTCGACGTGCGTCTCTGATCTCATGTGATAAGCTAATGATACTAACAGCATTACTTCTTGGCTCACTGCAACCCAACCCACTTTAAAATCTTTCTTTCATTTTTCTATCTTTTATATATTTCTTTCTTTCAATTCTCTCTCTCTTTAATTTTTCTTTTAAATTTTTCACCATACTTTCCTCTCTTTCTTGTTTTTTCTTTTTAACATTTCATCTTTTTTATTTTTCTTTCTTTATCAATTTTTCTTTTTTCGTCCAATTTCTTTTATTAAAAAAATTTATCATTCATATTCTCAGCTCTTTGTTCCAAGTATTCATTTTTACTTATCTTCTTATTTTTATGTGACCTATTTTTGTTTATATTTTTTAATTTCTTACCTTTATTCTTTTCTTTTCCTTTTCTTGTATGTGTCGTTTCGAGCCCTTTTCTTTCTTTCTTTCTTTCTTTCTTTCTTTCTTTAAATCTTCTTCCCTTCCTTTTTTTTTTTACTGTTGTTTTTCTCAGCTACTGCTTCTCTTCAATTATTCCAGCCTCCCTAATCTCAGCATTTCTCCATAAGTCATGCTTCTCTAATTGTTATTTTTGTATCTTTATTTTCTTATCTTTCTTTCGTGTTAAAATCTAAATTTGCCTGAATTTCCACTCTCTTCCCAAATCTCTTCTCCAAGACTTAATTGTCTCACATATACTATTTTTCTTCCTGCACGCTTATTTTCACCCCTCATTAAAATATCGTCGTAATCTCCCCCTCCCATTCTATTCCAATCTCCTACTCTTTACGAGACTGCCGTTCTTCATTCTTCTCCTCCCACTTTGACTGATTCTTCTTATCACTGTTTTCTTTTAGGACTTCTTTTTCTTATCTTAATCGAATGCTGTGTCCCACTCTTTCTTTTATCAGTCTTTCTCGTTTTTCCTAACTCTTTCTTTACATCTACAAATTTCTTTCTTATCTTTTCATTTCTTCCCTTTTTGCTCACTGTCCGCATTGACGCACAAAGGCAAATCTGACAGTCATGTAGGTTGCTTTTCTCGGTTTATACATTCGTAAATACACATCTACATACGTATGAATCCATCTGACTGTTTATCAAATTATTTGCATACACACGCATAAATACTTATACATACATATATCTTTTATCGAGTATCTATATTACAATAATTCTAAATGGTTTTTATTTGAGTCTACGTTTAGAATTTTTCTGCATTTTAACAACAGTGTCCGGTCGTTGTTAGAGATCGCGTTTTGTTATATCGTTTCCATTCATCTTCTTACTTTCTCCGACCCAACACTCCTGTGGTCAGGTCATTCACATCCCTTTCTCAAATCATCAATATCCTCGAACTGACCTCTGTTGCCCTTGGAACAGTTTCCAGTAGGGTTAATCAGTATAGATGCAATTCTCACTCTCATGTCTACTCCGGTTCCCGGGGAAGATCCTTGTATTTTAATATTTTCTTGCATCTTCATCCCTCGGCTTGCTGGAACAGTTGCAAGCACGTTAGTATCTCTTCTTTCTTATTTTTCGACACTATTCTGACTTCAGCTTGAACCGTCTGTTATGATCTCCTTATCCCTCACCACATGGCTTATTTTTATTTTCATGAACATCTTCTGTTTTTGTTTTTTTCTTTCTAGTTGGACCAAAAGTTCGTTCTGTTTTGGTCCTTAAACGGCATTAGAAGAATTTAGTATGAACTAACCTCATAAAAAACACACATTTGAGTTCACATTTAACGATTGATGTGATATTCAATAATCCAATCCAATCTCTACCGAATTCCATTATTATATCCTTGCTGAAGATCCTAACCGTTTGTAACAATATTTTCATTTTTGTTCTTTGTGAGGAATTTCGAATAATACAGGGTGCGATGGATAAATTGTCTTCTAAATTACACAAAAATGAAAATAACACGAAAATATCTTGAGATATTAAAGAGTAAATTTTTTCAATATTATTTGTCTTTTCAAACGAATGTATCATTAGCAAAATATCTCCACCGATTACCCTAGCCTCTTTCATATTTTAAAAAGTAATTCTGTACACACACAGACGCAAAAATATTAATGAAAGTAAACGTTTACTTTTCAACGCGCCCACGTCGCCACCGAATGTGACACAAGGTCAAGGTTTAAAGTGAGTTTCACGGCAATACTGTGGAAAAATTGCCGAAGCCCCCTCAGCACTTCGCCCTTCTGGTGATGCCTTAGGCGCCAGACAATAATCCCAGACCCCCTCCCGTAGGAGAGATACTGCCTGGGGTATGGGCTACTGGAGTTTCGGCTTAATATTATTTGTAACGTTCCCAATGCAAGTAAACGTACTTACCGGTCATTTCATAATGACCAGGGGACTTTCAAGGTGATCAGTAATTAATATTATTTCTTTCTTTTTTTTTTTTAATATATGACTGCCTAATTTTGAAACTTAAATATCTTCTAGTAAAATACGTGGATCTTATAAATATGTTACTATGAATTAATCTATTGGGTTAATTTTCTCCTTGTATTTTTCTATATGCATAATTGATTCCCATTTTATATATAAAAAAAGATAACGAAAAATGGGAAATACGGCAGTCAGTTGCTGAAACATCCTGAAAGGTGCATTGATCAGTTACGTGAATGTTCGTCTACGAACTCTAGAGTTGATGAGTTGAATATAACATCAAGCAGCTAAATGACAAATTTTATTTGTATTAATCCTCTCTCTCTCTCTCTCTCTCTCTATATATATATATATATATATATATATATATATATAAAGGTGATTCATTAAGACGGATCAAAGTCAGCAGTAAATAATCAGTGATATTGGTGAAAATGTATTTATTTCTCTATTAGCTCATGTTATTTATGTCATGGCAAGTATGTGTGAAAAATAATACCGCCCAAATTTCCGCCAAGGCTTCGGCCGCACACCTCCACTCGATGGTCTAAATTTTTGATGACGTCTCTGCATAGTTGCTCCTCGATCTCACCAATATGCCTTATTATCACATCCTTCAGCTGTTGAATTGTTATTGACGTAAACGAACACACATCTTCCACCGACCTAATTTGTTTGAATTTACGAACAATTTTTCCAATTGCACTCTCAATCGATTATGTTGACCAAAAACATCGCGAAGTGTTTGAATTTCTGTTTGAACATCCATTTTCGTAATAAGCTTCGATAACTTTAACACGTTGTTTCCTTGGTTGAAATTGCCAAAGGCTTACGTTGTTAAATCTGAAAGAAAAAGAAAAAAAGCATTAGATGCTTAAACGTAATTTATATTTAAAATCGGTTGAAGTTATTGGAACACCCTATATATATATATATATATATATATATATGTGTGTGTGTGTGTGAAAAGTGTATATATATATAAATAAATATATATATGTATAATTATTTATATATAATTATTTATATATTATATGCGCGGTACTTATTAGAAAGCGCTCAATATCAGAGATAGAGCTAACATATTTGGTTGGATAGATGTGAGTTTAGACCCTGGGTTTCACGCTGACGATCGGTAAAGCGTGAAACCCAGGTCACAAACTCACATCTATCCAACCAAATATATATATATATATATATATATATATATATATATATATATATATATATATTAGTGTCCAAGGGTGAATTTGAAATCGGGGAATGTAGTTCATGATGACCATTAATAGTTACAAAAATAATGATATATTTATTTATAAATTAGTTCAATTGTTTGTTCTCTTTTGGCAAATTCGCCAAATTTGACATTTTGCGGAAGATAGAGCAAGGTATTGTACATACCTTGCTCTATCTTCTGCAAAATGTCTTTATTCATGGAAATGAAAGCCAGATTACTCAATTTCTCTTCAAGTTGAGAAAAACAAGTAGCAGCTAATTGTAATGTTTTTTTTTTTACTTATCTCACTCACTCCGCTTTAACCACACAACCTTCTTTCACTCGGATCTTCCATGTTTTCTGTGATTGTGCATAAAACTGGCACGGGACTGATATGCGGAAACAGGGATCTTCTCTGCTTACACTACTCTGCTAATGTCCCTTGTTCACAATTTATGCCAAGAAATGAAGGAATGGGAGATTTGAAAAATAATCCTAAGTAGAAAAAGGATAGTAAAAATTATTTTATTACACAAAAATAGTTAATCCTGGAAATATCAGGCATACAGTTCACGCGTTACATACATAGACACTTCGCTATATATATATATATATATATATATATATATATATATATATATATATATATATATATATGTGTGTGTGTGTGTGTGTGTGTGCTTCTTTGTTTTAGTGTTTGCTGTTGACATTATATTTCACTCAGTATGAATCCCTACGAATTCTATCGACTCAATTTTCCTTTTCTTTCTTTCTTTCTTCTCCATTTTCTATTTATCTCTATCTCCCTGCTGAATGACCCTCTTTCCGTCTTTCTTTCTTTCTTTTTTTCTTTCTTTCTAACTCAACTATTTCCCCGACTGACAAGACGTTGTCTAGCAACTAGCATAAAAAGCCCGCAGATCGCTCCCCAGTGACAACATCTCCCGTCAGACACTTACTTTTCATCTTGAAATGTTTCAGTCCTCATGGGAGAAATAACAAAGTTGGTTGATGCATTTCGCAAGAGGTTAACACCGACCCCCTAAAATAGATAAGCAAATACGATAAATAAAAAAAAGAGAAAATCGGGAAGAAAAGGAGACAAATATTAAATAATAAAACAGTCTGTACTCAGTGAAGTTGTGAGCACATGTTTGTTGGAATTAGTGTCTTTACACAACGTAATAGGGGATTGTTTGGGAAGAATTATTTCTGATTTAATATATATATATATATATATATATATATATATATATATATATATGCCTAATACACACGTTTTCAATGTTACCAAAAATACTGTTTTAATAAGTAAATGCGAACAAACATTTTTTTTTAAATCATTTCACCCAAAGCAATATGATAATGCCACAATAGGAAGACGTTAGTGAGAAGAAACGACAATAAAAGAACAGGATTCCGGAATACAGAAGATTGCTATTGACATTGCATTTAAATTTTATTAAGATTGAATGTGACAGGGGAGCAAGAAACATCTCGTCAGTCATTTTATAATGGACGGTTTGGTCGACGCAAGCGAGTTGTTTTATTTATTATGAACTCAATCTTGTGTTGATGTGCGCGTAGCGTAATTGTTCTGATGAGTTTTTTTTGTACCTTCACTTTATGAATTTAAGCGCAGTACTAGATTGGCAGCTAGGTCTCATTATCTTACTGTTGAAATTGCTAGATGTAACCATTTATGGTAACAGTTTGTTCTCTCACACTTCTCGTTTGTGGATCTCTTCTTGTTTTCCAGTCAACTTTGATCTTCAAAAATTTAAATGTAATCTGTCTCCTTGATTACTGTTCTTTTATTTCTCTTTCTTCTTAATAATGTTTTTTCTCAGATTCTTTCACACTCAGTAATCCTTGTCTTTTAGTTTTTTTTGTCTTTATCGCCTTGAAATGATAAAAGATGAAAAGAAAAATGCGTAGCGGTTGGCGGAAAGTGGGACTGACGGGCCGAGTTCAAATTTCAGTCAAGGTCGTTGCGTTTGTTTTCGCACAAATAGCCTTGGGAAATGTATGGATCTACCTCTTCTTCCGACCATCAATGGGTGAAATAGCAGAGAGAGCCCAATCTGTTCTGCTATTTTTGAAACCAGTCTAGGAGACGGCTAACTCTAAATTTGACACTGGCTGGGGTGAAGCTAGCAACTTCACTCTGTAAAACCCTACTTGCAAGAAAAATATTTCGTAGCAACCAAAGGAAAGGATAGAGGGTTAAGATATATTCATATGTATTCGTGTGATTTTGCAGTCAGAATTCCGAGAGATATAATTATCGGAAAATTATATGGTTCTTGTATTATCAGCTCATTACTTTAGCATTGCTTGGTGCGACACTGTTGTATTCGATCCAGAGAAAACCGTATTGTAATTCATGTACTGCCTTTAAATCATCTACACAGCAGTCAGAAGTGATCGATTTACACGCCACTATCGATGTGTCGTTGAAAGTTTTAGAAACAATTGATCTTTTAACGTCGGGCAATGGGCTTTAAAAAACGTATATTTCTCAGAGGCTATCAAATATTCACTCAAAATAATTATACGACAAATTCGTCCAGGAAAATATAAAAAAGAAAACCAGTGCAAATGAGTTGCAGGAATAGCGCAAGGGTCTCGTCGGCCCCTTCTGAATTTATGATACGATGCCCCTGGATCTATGATATATATCCCCCACCCGAATCTATGATACGTCCTCCCACTCTACTACATCTCAATTTTCTAAATACAAATTAGAAAGATCATAATAGATCAATCCATCTTAAAGAAATCAACAATGTTTTGTGGCATTTTGACATCAACTTTACATTTTTCTTGTTAAAATAATTTTAACACATTCAACATTATAGATAAAAAATAGTGGATTTTGTAGTGTTGTTTTTTTTTTTCGAGACTTAGCATGAACAAAATAAATTCACGGTTTTGGGTGAAAAAAATGAACTCAGAATTACGTCAAAACCTGCGAAAATTTGTCATCTTTTAATAGTTAGTTGTGCTTAGTTAATTTAACGTATATAAATGTAATTATAAAAAAGCAAATAGTGATAAGATAATGAGGGTCACAAAGCATTGTTCTCTACTCAACCCCCCAACCTCAGATCGGGTAGTAGTACGCACCGGCCCTGGTGTTTTGAGGAGGTAAAAACAGAGACCTGAATGTTTGTAGCATTATAATATATAATATAAATAATATTTGGGAAAGATAGAATAATTCGGGATATTTATAAATCGCTAACATACGTTCGGAAAATGAATTGAACAAGTACACAATAATAGAAAGGGGTATAAGAAAATTATGCGTCTTTTAATCAAATTTATTTAACCTATACAACGAGAACTAGATACTATGAGAACTAGATATCCTATCGGTATTTATTATTGGTGAATGCTATCTTAAAACATAAGATAGGCAAGTGACACCGTGTTGATGGCAGACACAAAAAGAAAACTACAGGAACTCCTAGACAAGGTAGCCAAAAAGCGGGAAGAACAGACTATCGATTATAAGAAGAAAGAAAGTATCGTTGTTAGGTAGAGGGACAGACCAAAATGGAGATCTCAAATGCAAGCAAGAACAGAAATCCGAGTATCTGCGAAATTAAATAATATACAACGAAAAAGGTGATATTAAAAGCTGAGGGCTAATTGAAACAGATGAAGATGCCTTCCAAAAGCTAAACGAAGAAACGGGAAAATATCGTTAGAATTTCGTTAAAAGCAAAAAAAGTTATTAAGAAAGAGGAAAACTTTTATTAGAAATAAAGAAGAGTACTGTGCAATCTAATGCCAATCGACATATATGGCAGTGAATGCTGGAAAATGGATGAAAGGTGACTTGAGGAAACAGAGATGTAGTTATACAGCAGGATGATGAGAATAGATGGCCAGAACATGCGATTAACTGGGAAGTTTTAAGGAAAATTGGAAAAAAAAAGATACTTATACTTCGAATCAGAAAGAGACAGTCGAAATGTATGGGACATAAAGTAAGAATAGGAGGATTTAAGAATTTGATACAGGACAAGAGAGAAAATGGAAACATCGACTAATCTACGAAAATAGCTTGTGTAGATGGATGGAAGAACCGGGAGAGTGAGGGATAAATAAGGGGACAAACAATTCTTAGAGCTAGAAAGGATAAGAAGTTGTGAAGAGTCATGATCATCCGCATCCTGATGGCATGATACAAATGAACATCTAGCTTACATATAAAATTTGATGAAAATGACTTGTTTCTATCTTCTTTTCAAGTTTTGAGTGATAAAATATAATGTTTATGTGGAATGTGAGTGTGCTTATGTGTGCGTGAGTGCGTGCACGTATTGAAGCACTATCCCATTGACTTTTGCAATTGCATTTAGTTAAAGTGACATCAAAGCACTAATGTTCATATCAACGAAGATGTTTAATGTTCACACAGGTGCACCTTTTAAAGAGTACCCGTCGAAACATTAATATCTTATCATAAGGGTAATTTCTGGTGTCGTTAGATCGTGTTATTTTGGGTAGAATATGAACGAGGTTGAAAAATTACACAAATTTTCTTTCATTTTTTTTTTTGTTATTAATTTCCTACGTGAGAAGTAACCTCCATTTCCGATAATTACACTTCCACGTATCTGGTAACTCCTGATTTTTAGTCGTTTTGTTTGAAGAAAATATCAAGTCATCTTGTAAGGAACACTTATGTTTTTAAATTTTATAAGTGAAATTATCAGTGTGTGTGTGTATATATACACACATACATATATACATACATATATATATATATATATATATATATATATATATATATATATATATATATATATATATGTATGTATGTATGTATAAATTATCATATATACTAAGAAATATCAAATCATCTATCTATCTATCTATCTATCTATCTATCTATCTATATATATATAAAGACATGATTTTTTTAATGTATGCTATATTAATGAGTAAAAATGCTCAATATTATGGATAGAGAGTCTGTAAATATAAGAGTGGACACTGAGGTCAACAACAAGTGGTGACAGTTTGTTCAAGCCAGAGGGTTGCGTTTAAGTATGAAAGAGACCGTTGCCACCCCAGTTTCCACTTTTATATTGACACACGCACTTATACATACATACATACATACATACATACATACATACATACATATATATATATATATATATATATATATATATATATATATATATATATATATATATATAATTGCTTATATCTCCTGAAGAGTGGACGGAACGATTGATGGAGAGTCTGTCTACGAATCTCTAGATAAGCTAAGTGATAAATTTTATATTTGCATTAATCTATCTATCTATCTATCTATCTATCTATCTATCTATCTATCTATCTATCTATCTATCTATCTATCTAACGTAAAAAAAAAAGAACTGTGGATTTAAAAATTCGTTCTTTCTTTTTCCTAGGAAAGAGAAAAGAACAGATAGAGTTAGAATCCACAGTTCTTAGCATTTACGTTATATATATATATATATATATATATATATATATATATATATATATATATATATATATATATATATATATTTATGGGTGTGTGGGGGAAATGCAGGAAAAGTTGCGCACATTATGTTTAATTATTTTTATGTGAGGTTAAACCTCTGTATTATAGTAGTAGCTTGTAAAATGTTCATTGAGGTTTGTTTCCCATACTTACTGAAAAAAGATATTCAAAAATTAATAACCGCAAGAACAAAAAACTAAAAAAAAAATTTCAATTTTGTTATATCAACTTTAATTCTCACTTTCTTTTATGATCACAAAGTATATCATCCTAGCTCAGGAGATCTATCATTTAGATCAATGTTTCTCAATCTTTTTTTTTTTTTTTTACTTCAGGGTGCATTGCAAAATAACAAAGTTTTGGGGTGTGCTTTAAATTTTAATAAGGAAAAATTACTCATGAAACTTGAAAATATGAAACATTGCTTTAACATCCCCAAGAGGCGATTATCAGTACAGTTTTCATTTAAAGGGATTTATGAAGAATCTATTTATTTAGAGAGGGCGATAATGACTGATTTAAATGGTTTGAGAAAGGTAGAAGTGGAAGGATTATCCTACTCATTCTTAAAGATTAAGGAATTTAGCAACCAGTTTAAAATATGAAGTAACAAAGATTTGACTTACACATGGAAATCATGTGCTTGGTCTGTAGATTTTTAAAAATAATTTTTTTTTAAATTTAAAAATAATTCGTAGATTTACTCTTCTGTTAAGTTGGCTTGCACTTGGTTAGCTTTCAAGGCACATTAAGTGCGCTTGAACGCACCGGTTGAGAAACATTGATTTCGAGAATACCCCCCACCCCCCCCATTACACTTATAACTGTGTCAAAATATTCCCACATGCTTGCATTTGGCACAAATATGACTTTGCATTTTGGAAAAGTACCCACGTTCAGAAGACTACATTATGTGAATAAGTAACTACACAGGCTATTCCGTAAATTGTACCAAAGAGCCTTATTTATTTCGTTAAGGAATCTAAAGAGACTATTTCCCCATTTTGTTTCTCAACACAGACGAAACTTTACATGAGTTCTCCACATAAAAATAGAAACAGAAGTTGAAGGTGACAATGATAAATCTCAAGATAATCAATATTAATTAAACTGTATATATGTTAACAATTCGATAATTATTTACATCATCATTAGAAAATTATGTTGAATGATTGCAAACAACTGTGGTTTATCATCCTTCATGTTAGAAAAGTAGTTGAACAGATTTACTTATCTTTATTTGAACGCATTTGTGTCAGTGTAGTTCATGAGTATACGTGTGCTTAGATGCACAATTGCTTTTGGAGATCAGTAAAGAAATTTTTCGACGTTTATGTTTGTGTGCGTGTAAACGTGAAATGCGCATATGCGTTGGTGTTTTTGTTTAGTCATTGGTTGTGTATAGTGAAGTAGCGTGTATATCAGGAAGATCAAAATCCCAAGCCATGGAAAAGGCAAGACACATGCGAAGTGAAGACAGAAATGCGAATCTTTAGATGAAATCAGGAGAACTTGGAGGTTTAAAATTAATTTTGACACGCCATTTTTACAAAGAAAACGATTCGGTCATTAATTTCTCCTTTTTTTTCTATTATCTGTAAATAATTAATTGGCAAGATTTAAAAAAAAAAAAACTTCCAAAAAGATTGAAAGATTAAAAAAAAAATCTTACAGACGCTTTCACTTATGATGTCTTGCATTTCTTTTTCTATGGATGTACCCACGATATATGCATGAGGCTGTGCTGAAAGGTTCTCGGCCAGATCAGATTTTGAGAAGTGGTCTGAAAGCTTTTCGGTCCCCCGATCGTATGTCAATATCTCTCTATCTATATGACATATGTGCCGATTACTCTCTAAGCGTATATATATAGTTGAGAGTGTATATATTTAGAGACCTGTGCATATTTGTATATGCATGTAGCCTAACAGTTATTGACAAAGGAAGTAGAACAGTCGTATCGAATTAAAATTCTGAATGTATCTCTTTCATTTCTCCCTAATACCGATGGAAAAGGTATGAATTCATCTTCCTTTAGCTATGGGTTAACTAAAAAGGATGTCTGGCTTTTATAGCTAGTCTATGAAAAGAAAAATATTGAATTAAAACATTCGTAAATAATAGTGATACCTAAACTCTTCCGACTTGGTAAGGTTGGGATTGATTGTTTAGCAGCATATCGACTCCTTATGGGTCATTTAATGCCGAAATTTAATTTTCTTGGGAGAATTAGTAGTTACATCTACAAAAACGTATTGCTGTTATTTTGTTTTTTTCCAAAACAATTATTGTTGGTATTTTTACTATGAAAAAATATTTCTATGCTTTCATACTGTTTTGACCCCAGTTTGTGTGTTAACTATTTGCCCATATTTAGGACTCTTACAGGTGCTACCATCCTAGATTAGGGTGGATCTGGAAACATCATTAATTAAGAAGTGGTCCTCAAAACCTTCCGATTAGAGGCCTTACTTCCGGATATAATATATATATGTCATACCCAGGATGGAGATTGGTAGGGCAACGGATCTAGAAGTGATGGACTCCAGCAGGTTATCTTGCTCCAACCACAACCACAACGGCAGCAGTACATGTAGTGCTGCAGCGTTACTAATAAGTGACAGGATACGAGTTCGCGATTATGTTCATATGAACAGACGCCCTTAAACACATCCGAACATACAATTAGTGTATACATATGGTCGGGTGTCTGAGTGGTAGGACGTGCACTTTCTGAGTATGACAATCAGGTTCAAATCTCATCAGGAGAGGTGACTTTCTGATATATGAGTCACTGTCGGTGACTGGGCGTGTTTCTAAAAATAAATACGCTAAAAATCCACGGCTTAATGTTTAGAATCTCCGACTGACACCAATTCAGTCGGGTTTCGATCAACCGGATACACTGATGAGCTGGCAAACCTGGATGTCTATCCATATATATATGAGCTGTGAAATATATATAATATATAGTCTATCTATATATTATATATATATATATATATATATATATATATATATATATATATATATATATTATATAAAGAACACCACGTCTTGTAAGCTTGGATATGCAGGTGGTGTAATGGATAATGGCCGGGAATTGTTGATCCGAGTTCCAATTCCCGTTGGAATTGTTATATTCGCTTACGTGCTAATCATTAGGAAAGATATGAATCCAACGCTTCTCCCTCCAGCTATGAGCTAATTAGTAATACATTATCTCTAAACCATTATTATCTACGAAAAGAAACTCTTAGACTGTAAAGATATTTTCTGGCTTCAAATAACCTGCAATGAATAAATCAAAGAACATATGCGTGTATACAGTGATGGGTAAATTATCGCCACTTTATATATTCAATATCGCGCATGCCCGTTATTTGTTTTTGATTTTTTCGACTGCACAGTATAGTAGGGTCAGTTGGGCACCGTCTATGAGAAAAAGACCATCATGACGCAATTCAGTTTTCCAGAAATTTGGAAACGGCATGCAATACTGGTTGGCATTCGCACCGAAAGCCCCAATACGAGTGTCTAATGACAGTGATGAGGATTCGGAAATAGTTGAACGAGTCTAATAGTGATTACGAAGGTACGGAAGGTCGGGAAACTCACTCTGTTTATTCTGATAAGAAAAGAACTCTCGAATTTGTTAGTGAGGGCTTCAGATTCAACACTGAGGCCTACATCAAGTTCACCAAGGAGGTAGTGCTGCCCTGGGTCAAGAGTGTGGCTGCTAGAAGACCTTATGTATGGCAACCGGACTCTGCCATGCTACACAAGAAGAACAACCCAGTCATGGCTGTCAGACAATTTCTGCAACCACATCACTCCTTACATCTGGCCACCTATCTCACCGGACTGCAACACCCTAGATTATTATGTATAGGGGTACAGTTGAGCGAGAGACCAACAAAACTCCATGTAACACTAAAGATGAACTGAAGACAAGGATTACAGCAATATTCACCAACAAACAAGGAGGCCGTACAGAAGAGATGCTGGAGATTCAGAAGTTGTCTGGAGGCCGTGGAGGAAGCCAATGGCGATTTTATTGAATCTTTTACTCAATAGTATAGATTTTTGTGTAATTTTGATAAATATATCTGTTAAAATGAGACGCCAGTGTTATTTTCATTTTTGCGTAATTTAGACGACAATTTATCCAACGCACCTAATATATATATATATATAAATATATATATATATATAATAGGGCGTCTATTTCAAATACGAAGTATACACTATAATAACGTTTGAAGTAATAAAAGTGTTAGATTAATACATTAATTCTTCAGAAATTGCATTGCTTACGTTTCGGATACTAAACTGATCAGATATGAAGCTTTTGAGAAAATAATCTGATTGAAGAGGATATGCTTCCCATAAAAATAGAAAGTAGAACCATGCTTTCTGTTACGTTCTCCGTGGCTGAGCGGTAAAGCACACTTGATCAAATGGTGGTTTCCCTTAGAGAGAGTGGGTGGAAGTCAGGTTCGATTTCTGCCGGAGTACACGCTTTCTTTGTTAAGATTTCTGGAATGCGATAGACAAAATACACACAGTTTAAGAAACATAAATGGGACCTCTACTTTAATAACGTTTGAAGTAATAAAAGTGTCGGATTAAGAATCCACTAATTCTTTATATATATATATATATATATATATATATATATATATATATATATAAAACTACACAATATATATACGTACACAAACATGAGGTGATATTAAAAAAATTTAACCTTCACCTTTATGCCTGCATGAACATAAATACGTATATATTCACAGTTACACAGACGTCTATCGACATATACGCTGACATTATGCAAATTTCTTTCTTTCTTTGTGTGTGTGTGTGTGTGAGAGAGAGAGAGAGAGAGTAATCACAGATACATATATATTTACTTATTCACTGGTAAACATTCCCAACAAGCATTCATATCTATATATCTGTAAACACGCGCTGCAAGCAGCAATAATTTTCTTTCTTATCTGTCCTGTCACCTCAGACGGGTCGTGACATTTCCAACGGAGCATGCCTGAAAGACATTTTGGAATATTACTTGATTCGCCCTCATATCTCAGCTTCAGCACATTTTAAGTATCATATTAAAAAAATTTAATTTTGCCCAACGTACTGTGGCTTTATTCTTTTTATTTAATTTCGTTTCTGCTTTGTTTTGGGATCTGAGAAATCCCAACAGAATAAGTTCTAACAGCTGTTACATATACGCGATGACTATTACGCATATTTATCTAAATATCTATTTAAAAGCATTCAAAACAGGGACAAAGACAAACGGACGGATACGCACACACAATCTTATACAGTAAAGAGTAACAATATATAATTATGTATGCTAACATAGACACATGCATCTACAGGTTTTGACATTCATTTATGAATATAGAGATACGTACAAATTACCACCCAGAAGCAATAAAAGAAAATCTATGGTTTTCCTAGTCTGCTTATCTTCATCTGTGGGGATGCTTAGGAAATGAAACAGTTGAAAGTTAGCTTTCTTGCTCGTACTTAGTCTTCGAGTTCAGTTTAATTCTCTGAGTGCTACACATTCACTATTCTCTGTACTTTTAAAATCCAAAATAACTTCATTTCTATCTATCTATCTATCTATCTATCTATCTATCTATCTATCTATCTATCTTTTTAAATTAATTCACCTCAAGCAATGCAATAAAGCTACTAAGACTTAAGGGGTTACTGACAGAATATGAGAAAATTAAATATTATTAAAGAGAGAGAACAATAAAAGAACAAGAACTAATAGATTAATAGCCAGACGATAACAGTTGACATTGCATTTATATTTTTGAAGATCAAAGTAGAATGGGAAACAAGAAACCGGAAAAGAATTCTACGAGCGAGAAATGCGAGAGGAGAAACTGTCAGCATAGAATTTGCGGTTAAATCTGGAATTTTCAACTAAAAGGATAAGACCTTGCTGCCAATCTAGTACTGTACTTAAATTCATAAAATCTGGGAACCAAAGAGGAAAGTTCATTAGAACAATTACCATAAAAATACTTATGGAAAAGGCACAGGGTAGCTACGTTACGACGATGGGAAAGTGACTTAAGCCAAGGTGTTAGGTCAGGACCAATAACATTGCAGATTCTTCTTTGAGTTTTATCTAGAATCTCTGAATACATAGCAGAAGCACCAGACCAGATGTGAGAGCAATATTCAATATATGAATGGTAGACGTATAAATGTCTAACATGGCACAGTGAACCAACTTTCCTAACAGCAGACATAGCAATTGATTCAATACAGTCTGTTCACTTCATGTCAATGGAAAAAGTTAACCCGAGAAGGCACATTGAGTCACCCCCCTTGGAAGTTAGCATTAGACATGATGATAGAATGTAAAAATGGTTCTCTCAGATGATTAAAAGAGAACAATATCATTTTGCAGCCAATAAAAATAAAGAAGCCATTTATCTGTCTACGTTTGTATGCAGCTGCCCGCCCACGCATACAACAATCTTATGGTTCGCATAAAAATGCTTAATAACTAACAATATTTTCAATATCTAAGTTTGTCTCATCATAATGATATCTTTCAAAAAGTGTCTTTATGTTTCAACCTTATCATGCAACTGACTCTGAAATGTAAATACAACAAAATGAGTTTGGAAGGTCTAACATTTATTTTTACTTGTCTGAATTTCTGGACTGGGGAGTTATCCTTATTTATATTATTTAAACTCGGACTATTCTTGTTGGTATCACAACGCTTCGGCCGTTCTACACTCCGACCTTCTTCAAGTGTTTGTCGACCTTTTAATAATATAGAATTGAAACCTTTACTTAACTTACGGGGGTAGATTGTTCTCATTCCACTGTTCCTGTCGATGGATATATTGTTTATCTCTTACTTAGCGTGGTTCAGTTATTGCTCGTCCTGTTTCCACCGAGTCTCAGTTTGGGCCAGAATTGAACTCACAATTGCTATGTCACTAAAATTCACGAACCAACACATTCATCCACTAGGTTATTCTTCAACGGGACAATCCTGAGTGTAGAACTTAAACCTAATCCAATTTCTCATGACGCCACTGTTGCTACTTGTCACGCTTGACAGCATTCACCGAGGGTTTTCTTCTCTTACTGCTGCTGTAGCTGCTGCAGCCTTGCTGTCATTTATCTTCCTTTCTTTATTAACGGTTCTCATACGGTATTTATTTCCACGTTAGGCCTACTAATGAGGCCATCATAGCCTAGCATATACGCTGATAATCTTCAGAAGAAGAGTTGGAGGGAACAATGATCGAAACAATGTGATGCTAACATAAAAGATGAGCAAAACAGTCTGAGTGTAAATAAGGTAAATGATTTCTACTTGTTTATCATGGCATTGTTACTATCAGACGAATAGAAATGTTATCTAGAAACCCGAAGGGCCTAGGAATAGCAAAAGATATCTTCCAGAAACTAAGCAATGTATTAAGAGATAGAAAAGTATAATTAGAAACAAAGAAAAGAATACTGAACTGCTATGTAATCCGTAATCTCCGTAATGCCGGACGATCACCTTACAGATAAAAAGTGAGACTCGAAGCAACAGAGATGGGATTCTACCAACGAATACAAAGAATACCAGAGACAGAACATAGAAGCAACAAAGAAAACTCCGGTGAAATCGAAACTAAAAGGAAACTCATACTTCCACTCAGAAACAAACAAGTAAAATTATAAAATTATAATGAGGAAAGAGGGTCTAGAGAATTGCATGTTCACAAGACATACTGAAGGCAAGAGAAAGAGATTGTAAAGCGTAAAAGTTTTGGTATCAGTCTATATTTCTGAGATGAGGTCTTACGTACACTATTTACATTATTTGGACTATTGTCCTCATCGCCATATTTATTACAACGTTTCGATCGTTGTACGCTACGGCCTTCTTCAGGTGGTTGGAATGTCGTACTGAACCCTTTATTTCGCTCACTGGGGTAGACTGTTCTAGGTTCACGTGTCATGTTTTTAATGGATGTCAATTGTCAATTATCTCCTGTTAATTCCCCTCTCCAAGTTCTCCACTGCCTTAACCGGGTATTGAACTCACACTCTTTGGGTCCTGTCACTGGATCTAACATAGATATAATTGACACATTGATCGAAAAGTCTCCTTCATATGTCCGAAACTCCGCCCACTTCGTGGAAATAATCAAAGATGCTCCCATCCTATCCAACCAGATAGTGGGCTTGGACGTGGTGAGTTTGCTCACCAAGGTATCCACGGAGGAGGCACTCTCAGTAGTCAGAGAGAGATTGGCCTCTGACTCATCCCTAGGAGAACGGACCAGTATTCCAGTAGATAATCTGATGGAGATGTTGACTATTTGTACACAAACACACTTCGGAATGGGATCACACGTATATCGACAGGATGAGGGCTTAGCAATGGGCTCGCATTTATCAACAGCAATGGCGAGCATATACAGGGAATACTTTGAGGAAATGGCATTAGGATCTATATCTCTAAAGCCAACTATATGGTTAAGGTACGTAGATGACACATTCATACTCTGGCCACACCAGGAAGATGTTCAGGTTCTACTGGACCATATGAACTGAATAAGACCTTTGATACAGTTCACGATGGAGAAAGAGAGTAACAACACACTCCCATTCCTGGATGTTCTAATATCTCGAACAGAGTCATGGGTTCAAGACATCCGTATACCGACATTCACCGGACAGTACCTCAATTTCAACTCCCACCATCCGTACAGCGTAAAAAGGGATCATCCACTGCTTACAACACCAAAAAAAAGTCATAAGTGGCGACCCAGAGACATTAGATGAAGAATTGGTCAGTATAAGTAGTACTCTACAACGTAACAACTACCCGGGGTACATGGCAGCAGCCCCCCAAACTGGGATAGGCGGGTACAAGTGGAGGACAACAACATTCAGAAAACAGTTTTCCTGACTTATGTGAAGGGGTTGTTAGAGAAAATACAAAGGATCTGCGGTCCATATAACATCAGGACGACCTTCAAAAGCTGGACGTCCGTAGAGGAGAACATGACTAAAGACTGTGTGTACGCTATCCCGTGCAGCTGCGGAAAGAAATATAAAGGGGAGACAGGCCGTCCCCTTAAGGTAAAGGCTTCAAGAACACCAAAAAGCTGTAACACGAGGGGAAGTGGAAAAATCAGGCGTGGCTGACCACGTATGGAGAGAAAAAGGAGATCTCCGCCCTCTGTGGGATCAGGTTGAGATAATAGACAATGAACACCATTGGAAAATTCGTAAACTTAAGGAATCAGCACATATGCTAGACCACAAAAATCTCCTGAGCCGACCAGTAATAAGGAGTGCCAGGGAAAAGCGATAATAACAACAAGAATTGCAATATGAGCTCTAGTATAAACATGCAATTATAACAGCAAAAATTGCAATATGAGCACTGGTAAAAATGGTTGCTGAAGACATTAGGTTTATAATACCCAGAATTTAATACACAGATGTCCTCAAGGACACATGGCACAGTGACAGAGACCCAAAGAGTGTGAGTTCAATACCCGGTTAAGGCAGTGGAGAACTTGGAGAGGGGAATTAACAGGAGATAATTGATAACTGACATGACATGGCACGTGGAACTAGAACAGTCTACCCCAGTGAGCGAAATAAAGTTCGATATTCCAACCAACTTGAAGAAGGCCGTAGAGTACAACGGCCGAAACGTTGTAATAAATATGGCGATGAGTACAATAGCCCGAATAATGTAAATAGTATAAAAAATTTTCTTGGAGTAATAAAAAATAGGAAGTTATGGAGAGCCATGGTCACCTGCGTGCAGAAAGAATTGGCACAAAAAGGAAGTTGCCATTCTTAATAGAAATTTTAAAAAATATTGTTTTTTTTTTAATTTCTTATTGTAGGTTTGGTCTGCGTTACAACAATTTAATTTTAATTTTATATACGAATCCATAATTTGTTATTTTGAATTGTTTTCACGATAGCCGAATTATTTCAGAATTTTATTATATTTCCTTATCTAAAGAATTGTTTCTGTCTAAATTTCTGGGATGAGAATTTATTTATATTATTTACACTCGGATTAATGATCTCGTGTTATCATCATATCGTTTCGGCCGTTTTACCTTCCAGGTTTCTTCAGGTGCCTGTCTATCCGGGTAACCCTCAATGGAGATTGTTTTCGTGACACTGTCCATGTCGAGGGAGATCTCATATTATTTATTGTTTGTTTTAGTACTCCACTCTTGCTCGTTCTATTTCAATACACTAGAGAGTTAAAGCATTGGTCGTGAATTTGGTGGCGGAGTAATTGTGAGTTAATCCCTTAGGGCTTATTGTACCGACTTAGACTCAGTGGAAACTGAGTGGTACTAAATAAGAACAAGAGGAGATATCTATAGGCATTTTCAAAAGGTGAATGGCTAAAGTATTAGCCGAAAGCACTCGTTAAAATAACCACTATAGACAATTTCTCTGCACACTTAGACCACAAAAAAGCAATACTGTAAAGGCAAAAGAAATTTAGAAAATATTCATTGCCCGTTGTATTAAACCGATAATGCATAACAGAAGGGTTGCTGTCCATAGCGAATGTAGCACAATCCAATATGGCGTACAGCAGGTGAAGAAACAATGCATTCTTCCTCATATAGCGCCGCGTGACAATTATATTATGGGAGATGGCGCCGTAACCACGAGACGCCGTATGTCGGATCTGACGTAACCCGTGAACTGTCTGTCTGTTTATCTCTCTCTCTCTCTCTCTCTCTTTCTCTCTCTCTCTCTATATATATATATATATATTTATATATATATATATGTGTGTGTGTGTGTCCGCGCTCTTCTTAGCCGAGTGGAAAAGCACGCCAGAGCAAACGATGGTTTCTCCTAACAAAGGGGGACACAGGTTTGATCCCTGTGGAGAGCACGTTTTCTTTATTAAGATTTATCGAATGTACAGGCTGATAGACGTAATACGCATTATTTAAAAAAATAAAAAGTGGGGCGTCTATTTCAAATACAATTATCCACTATAAAAAGTTTAAAGTAATAAGAATTATATATATATATATATATATATATATATATATATATATATATATACATACATATGATTGTATGCCCGGACACACATGGACACGTACGCGTACTAACATATATAAACGTATGCATACACAAACAAACACACGCACGCGCATTTTTTCGCCAGTCTTTTCTCATGCTTAAGCATACATTTATGTGGCTGCATTTTTTTAAGATCATAAAAAGTACGAATTTAATTATGCTACACGATGTAAAGGAATAATCTTTTTCTCACATGTCCCGGTTCTAATGTTCTTGTTGATTAATCGCAAAGATAAGGCGTGTTTATCAGATCGGAGCGTGTCGGATGGCGTTAATTAAAATGTTCCTCCCGAGAGGCGCTTAGAAAGAAATCTGGTCGCATTGTCAGCATGGAGATTGCCATCATCGAAAATTGAGGATGGTCGGCAAGATGGAGATACGAGCAACAGATATCACTGAAACGCGGGAAGAGTGATCGTAAGAAGAATAAGTGAGAAAGACGATAGAGAGAGGTTGGAAGAGAAAGAAGAGTGACACGAGAAGCTGTAAGAGGGCGATGGCTTATTGTGTCTGGGTTGATGCATGCGTTGTATGCTGATCAGAAGAGAAGTTGTGGCTCATCGGGTAAAACTGTCGATTCTTTAACACCTTTTATAACTTGTTATCAATTAGAATGTTTTAATTAAAAGCAATGCAAGAAAAAGCAAAAGAAGATTGCACAATATTTCTGCATTCTTCCTATATATGGCTGGCCGCTTGTATTCGTTTATGTCTGTCTTCTCGGATGGCAAGTTACTTCTTTTTGCATTTGCCTGCTCAGACATATTTGTATTTGTTCAACACCCACAAAGCAAACTTATGCTACAACTATGCCGAGTGGACCCTAGTTTTTTTTTTTTTTTGGAGAGAGCACATAATTTGACGCGATCAGTGTCAGTACACGATGACTTGGACTTCGTGCTAGCGCAATCAACAAAGATTTCTAAATACCCAATTTCACTTACAAAGATTAGGTCAACTTATGGTATGGTTTTTAGGCATTTCCTAACAGCGGTGTACACTGGGATCGTCTCACTCAGCCGATTCTAACAAGAAGTCGTTTCTTTGATAAAATCGATAATGGTGAAATTCGAAACCGGATCTCATGGTCGGAATGCTAACAATTCTTTTAAACAATTGTCTATGTAAGAACAGAAACACGCACCAAAAGGAACAATACAAGTGTGAACGTTATTACAATTTATTCTCTTTCCCTTTTCACTTATTTAGATACTGTTGAGTGTTGTCTTCCCGTGTTAAAGTGCACTCTATTCAACAAGGTATTTAGCAGATGTTTATGTCCTCGACTGGATCTGTTCGAAAGCGAAGCGGTTATCAGCGCTGAAAGTAGGATTAACGAGGCCAACCGAGGCTAACCGAGGCCAACCGAGGCTAACCGAGGCCAACCGAGGCTAACCGAGGCCAACCGAGGCTAACCGAGGCCAACCGAGGCTAACCGAGGCCAACCGAGGCTAACCGAGACCGTTGCTTTTGCTTTTGATGGGTATGAATCTACATTTTCCTACCTGCTAGGGTTGAAAAAGCTAAACAGACAGGGTGTAGGTAGCCTGGGTCAGCTATTAGTCTATGAAAGGACAACCCAGATGGATGTGAGGCTAGTAACTCTACCCCGTAAAAAACGTACTTGCTTCTGAAACCTCACAGCAATGACGAGCGTAGTGAAGTTGTGGTCTTATACCCAGCAAGTAGTTTACAAGTTTAACATACATGCAGTGTTCGCTATTGTAAGTAGTTCGTTTTCTGTTGATATGTAATTTTAGTCAGGTACAAAGCCACGGTTTCCGATCACAGTTTCAGGATCAAACTCACTTTATTAGTAATGATCTATGACAGGGTTTCACAACCTGGGCGATATCACCCACCAGTGGGCATTTTGAACTCTTGGTTGAGCAATGAGCAACTGAACAGAAAATGACTTGCGATTGGAAATTTTGGTGAATGATATAGGATTTTGTGTGTTAAAAATATATTTCAACATGCGCTACCCGAAAAAATATTCAAATGAGATATGCAAAGAAACTGTATAACCCCTCATAAAAATAGGAAGCTAAATGGGAATAACTCATTCACATTCTTAGAGAAGATATAAATATCCCCTAAACAAGGAATATTTGGTATTTTCTATAGTTTTGAGAAGGGCCATTAACATTCTTCGGACGAAATAACATTTTATTTCAGACTAAGAAAAACAAAAATTATTCACTGAATTTTTATTAGTTGCTAGTATTGTATATTCTTTTTAATTTTATAATGTTGAACAAAAATCGTTTATTTTTTTTTGTCAACGCCTGCAACGCTAACCCTAACCAAGACCATAAAACTAAATTATCAATGGTCAAGTTTGCTTTCTTTTTTCTTTGATACGCTATTAGCAAAAGCAAACGCCGCTTAAGTCAGCGTTATTTTTTATCTTCCTTTGGTATTTTTTTACTACATCATAAAGTCAGTTTATGAATCACGAACAAACATTTACCAAACAAATTTGATATACTTTTGAATATTTACTATACAGGTGGGAGGTGGAAAGTTTTTCCATGTGAATGTAGGCGATGACACAAAAAAAGTTGGGACCCCCCCGATCTATGAGAACAATTTACTGACCATTTGTCTACATTGTTTTATTCGTATTAACATATTGATGTGATTCTATCTGCCTATTTATATCCTGATTATACAATAATTTCTTTCTTTACAGATTTACTCTTGATAACATTTACGATAATTAGAAACTATAACAATGAAATGAGTAAAGATGGCTAGGAGAATTTGGCACACTTAGGGTATATTTACTGTAAGAGGAGCAGAAGGAAACATCAAGTAACCTATCTTGGACTGGGAGGGATATTAAGGAGACAAACATTACTACGCTATGAAGAATAGGAAACTGTGAAGAGCCACAATCACCCAAAACCTGAAGGGGCACTTTACATAAATCAGAAAAGAATTATGTTCCAGAAGAACGCCATTGAAGACTTCACAAGTAGAATCCTTTTTCTGCTATCACCCATGATCTTTGCGGGCGCCCTTCTTATAGAAAAAAATGTGCCGTTCCCATTTAGTTCTAATCGGCCATACGAGAACCATCCACCATGAGGGGAACTGGACGCGTTCGTCTGAAAAGACAGTCTACAAACTACGTCGAATATTTGCATTTAAAATCAAAGTAAAATCCTTTATTATATAAACAGGACATAAATGATGAGGTAATTGATGTAGAACTCAGTTTTACAATTGACAATAGCAATCACTTGATATATTTAGCAGTTTTCTAAATGTGAATGTTTATGTTTGGAGCTGGGGTTTTGGTCAAGATTAGATCTGGAGTTTAAATCAGAGTTTCTCCACATTTTCTCCCTAGAGTTATCTTCCGGTTATTTCAAAAGACTTTTGCTGAATGAAACTAAAACTGCATTTTACCTAACTGCTAAATTTTCAATGTGTAGAATGATATATGCAACATTAGATTGATTTGTTTTTTACAGCTTATGAATCTTTTTCAGGTTATTTAAAGCCATAAAATATTTTTATATTGTAAGAATGTGCTGTAGATGATAATGATTTATTGATACAAATCATATTAGTTAATCCATAGCTGAGGAGAGAAGAGGTGGCTTCATACCTTTCTCAAGGATATTTGCGCGTAGGTGAATATAACAAGCCGAACCAAAACTGGAACTCGGCTCTCTGCTTTCCAATTCCAAACCGTTATCCATTACACCACCCGCACATTCAACTTTACAGCACCTGGTCAAGCAGTCAACCATCTAGGTACTGACCAGGGTCGACGTTGTTAATATGTGTAATATTTAGTCTTTTGTCTCCTCAAATACACATATCTGTTCTATTTATTTCTTTTGACAATATTTTGTTGACTACCCGAAAGCAACAAGCAGCTAAAATAGGAAGATAGAAAATAGCACTTTCGCCATTGCAGACCACATGTTTGGATTGAGCTGCTTAGCTGTAATTGGCAGTCATGTTTCAGTCATTTCAACTCTTTGATTTTTTTTTTTTGCATTTATCATTGTATTTTAGCTCAATGCGTTCCTTTTTCGCTGACACAATGTGAATCACAGTCTGATTTTATAAGAAAATGAATCTGAAAATCGTTTTTTACTTCGAAAGAATATGAAAATAAATGTTTTGAATAATTTTTAATAGCTTGGTTGGAGAGCTTTACAACGAATTTTTGTTAACTCGGGCATGGTGTTGAATTTCTTCTTTTGTAAATTGATTAAAAATGTTTAATTTTCCAGTAAAATCTTTTAGAAAAGGTTCACAGCGAAGAAACGAATATAATTTGCTTTGAAAGTGAAAGGAAACTTCATTGAACTTTTAGAAATAACCAAGTGAAATGACATTTGTAATGAATTATTTCTTCTGTCGCAGATGTACTTCCCCTTCACATGCCAAGAAAGTAGCGTTTCAAATAGGCTTCCAACTGGGGAGATTCATTTTGAAAACCATTGAACTTCCATGCATATGATATGTCTAACGCTCAAATCTTCATTATCATTGCAAAACTGTTGAAAACGTTGTTCACACTTGCTGTGAGATTTTAACTCTTTTAACAACTATTTCTAAAGATTTAGGAAGGACATGTATTGTTTGACGTATGAATGATGGCGGTATATGATAGAATGCTCTATAAGAATAAGAAGTTTCAATGTATACTTGTTTTTCGTCAGATCTCAAAGCCCCATCATTGGATGATCCAGTTATTTTGACTTCCAAACATTTGATGAACAACATTGCTATATCCATCTATAAAACAGAGGTAAACCATAAGAATATCCGTTATCACTGACAGTTGATTATTCATTTTAATACAGCGTTTTCTGCTTTTTATTTTCCAACTTGCAAGGTTCCTATGTCAGATATTTCATCAGTTCAGTTCTGATTGAAATCATAGCTTAAGCATTAATTAATGAATTGTTACATACAAGACATGTAAGCTGTCTTTGACCAAATCATTCAGATGTTCGTCTTATCCAACGATGAGGTTAACTCCAGGGAACTTAGGGTTGGCTCAAAAGTAAGGATTAATGTCGGGTTATGGGTTCGCATTCCTCACTTCCACTATCTTTACTTCAACAGAGACTCTTCCGATGGCTAAAGTAGGATATGATGGCGAAAAGCTTATCATCCTCCTTATTCAAAAGAAATGATAATTACGTAAGCAAAATTCTTGTTCGTTTCACCTAAAATTAAAAATATTTTGCTCAGGGGAGCTCACACTTAAACATACACACAAATTAACACTCTAAAAGTCTATTTAAAAACGTATTCAAACACTTACAGGCATATGAGTATATGCGCACACAAATCTACACTAGAAATGCAAATGTTCATACAAAATGCAAACACACATAAAACTCACTCAAATAAGTCAACTAAATTCTTTAACTGTTTAACACCCGTCTATGTTTCTCAGGATAAGATTTTGTATCTGCATAAATTATTTTTTCTGTTTATGAATTTTACTGCAGTAACGACATACGGTAGATTCTGAAAATTTTATTTTTTCTTCCCGCGTCTAAAATATAAATAAATAAATTTTTAAAAAATCGTTGGAGTGGGGAAGATGAAAATATATTCATCTTCCAATCCAACCCCAAAACACATCATATCAACATAAACCATCGTAAAAAAAAAAAAACAACAACAAAAAAAAACAACAATAAACACAATCAGACGCTTAATATCTCGGGGGTTTTCATCGGCAAGGGGAATGAATCTCGATTCGCCATGTTTACACAATTAAGTATTTATATTTAGGGACCCTAGTTTAGAAAAAAGGAAACTGCAATATTCCAATCTTAGTTGAACATCTGTTGATATTTCTGCCCTGATTTTACAAGCATTAGACTAATTGAGTAAATGAAGTAATCATTGGCTTTACATTGAAATTAAGGTTTTCTTCTGCTTAAAACTGGGATCTGAATTGACACTAAAACATTTCACTCTCCATTTCTCTGTCCATGTCGTTACATTCCTAAGTTTGAGTCGAACATCTGTTACCAACTTACTTCTGCATAATTTAACCAGTTTACTCAGCCACAATAACAGTGTTTACTTATCCTGTTGAATATCTGCAAGTCTTCCTGGTTTTTCTTTTAGTGATTTTTTCGATTTCGCCTAATCTTTCCAAATTTAATCGAGGCGAAATGCCTTATCCTACCGATAACGTCTGTTTCTCCCTCTCTTTAAATAATAAACTGTACCGTTTATGTAACGACGCTTATTCCCTTATCGAATGGAGAGAGGGGACAAAATGCATGCAATCATTATGGTAGATTTGATTGAAGTGCTTGATATATTTTGTGTGTTTGTAGTAAACGTCTGAGCGTATGCTAGTGTTTGTATATCAAATCTGCAGTAAAGCCTTTTAAGCGATGAGTGCCGGTACTCATGTGGTAATTACATTTATTTGTATTCTCCAGGTTTGCTGGTTCAAATTCGGCTCAATGCCAAATTAAAAAAAAAAGAAAGAAAGAAAGAAAATGTAAATATTCCTCCCACTTCACGCTTTTAACGATCAAGCTGTCCGAATTATTACAGTATAAGAAGGAAAAAATAATGCATAGGCGGAGTACATCAATTAATTACTAGTGATTTACTAAGTATAGCTTAGATGAGGCAAAGGTGACAAGTATGTACCAAGTGAAGATCGAATTCACTACTCAGTCGTATTGTTCTAGCGAGGTAAGCTTACTAACTATTACTAACCGAAGCTTAGATGTGACACAAACCCAAAGGTATAGAGCTCCTAGTGAGAATCTAACTTACTACTCAATAGTAATTGATATGGCGAGACAAGCTTGCTAACCATTAAACCACGTTGCAGTGCTCAGCGATTTACTAAACGTATAAGATGTGACATAAGGTCGAAATTATGGAGCACTCAGTGAAGATTGATTTTACTACTCAGCCATAATTGATCTAGCAAGATAAGCTTGCTAACCATTACACCACGTCGAAGTGCCCAAATTGATCAATTTATAACGAGAAGCGAAAGACTTTGATAGAAAACAATTGTGAGAGTAGTACCACCAACGACAACGATAACAGGTACTAATGTGTTTACAAATGCTCGGTGTAGCCAAAAATGTCATTAGCCTTATGCAAACTAGCATGCCTTCATGGAAGACTAAATTATACGATTGTGATCAACTCCTTGGGTCTATTTATATACGAAGAGGAATATTTCAAGGTGATTTCTTCTATTTACTCTTCGTGCTTGCTGTGATCCTATTATCAATGGTTTTGGAGAAAGTATAAATTAGATACATTTAAATAAGGACAAACCGAGGAATGCTATCAACCATCTCCTTTTTTATGGATGATTTCAAACCTTTTGCCATGAGTGCGTGACAAATTGACTCATTGGTGAAAACGATGAATATCAACTGCAAGGACGTTGGTATGGAGTTTGGGATATTGAAGTGTGCTGTACTGACAATGAAGGAAAGAGAGTAGCTGGTACAATTATTGAATTGCTGACAAAGAGAAAACTATATAAAAATACCTATTCTGGAGTTGACATCCTTGGGGATAAATGAAAGAACTGATGTATGTCTCATACATGAAAAGGTTCTGAAGTCCAATTTGAATGCCTGTAATTTTATAACAGCCATAAATGCCTGGGCATTTACACTACTGTAAGATATTGGAGGAGTGGTTGTGTGGATAAAGGAGGAGTTGCACACTCTGGACAGAAAGATGCGAAAACTAATTTTGAGGATGGGGGTTACAGAGAGGGAAAGTGTGAGTATGGGGATGATTGAGGTAAAGACAAAAGATAAACGAAATTCAAGAAGACAGCAGATGGCGATTTAAATTTTTGAAGATTGTCTTTATGAGAGAAGCAGGTAAACGGAAAGGAGATTCGCAGACGTGAAGTACGAGAAAAGAAACTGTTGTGGTGGCTGCATTTAACTATTTCAACAGCAGGAGAGTGGAACCTAAATGCCAATCTAGTAGCACGCTTAAATTCATGTAGTCGGAGAACAGAAATCTTTCTTTGGGATTCAGAATATGGCTAAGAATTCGCACCAGTTAATGAGAATTGTTTATAAAATGAATAAATATGCATTCATTTTTTTTTAAATAGATATGCTTTAATCAATATTCATTCATCATTGATATTTTCTAAGCTTTGCTTAGTGCGACGAAAAGGGGAAATTGGATTTAGAAGAGTATTTTGCGTCAAACCTTAAACGCAGAGAACTTTTCTTTTATCTTTTTTAAATCATTTCACCCCTAACAATGCAATAAAGCTACTAAGACGTAAGGAGTTATTGAGGGTGAAAGAGGCTGAGAAAAAAAAACATTATTAAAGTGAGAGGACAATAAATGATCAGGAGACAGAAGATGACGATTGACATTGAATATAAAATTATTGTAAATGACCAACAAATGAAAAGTTTGTGTAGATTAAGTATAGCATTGTTTAGCATAAAGTCACCCATATGGGTTACTTAGTACATATGGAACTCAGTACTATAAATTATAGAACGTAAAACCTCTGCGATAAATAAATTCATTATCAATAATTTATGAAATCTTTAAACTCTGTGTAGGATAAAGCTAATAAATCCTTGAGAATGAATCAATTCCTCCCTCTACCTCTAAAAAACACCAAAACATTTTATATTCTTCAGATTTCGAACAGAAAACCTTTTGGCTTAATCTGCATGAATCTCAAACAAACAGGAAGTAAGGAACTTATGCATTCATTTGTCCTGTATTTTCTGTCTTAATTTCTGGGATGGCTTCATTTTTGTCGTTATTATCACAACGTTTCAGCAGTTTAGGTCTCTGGCATTTTTCAGGTGTCTGTTAATCCAGGTAACCTTCAGTGAATTTCAATTTGAAAACTTTATTCTATCCCACGGTGCAAGTGCAGTGGTTCTTAACCGGGGGTCCCATGACCACATGGCCATAAGGAGGCCTTGGTAAATTTTATGAGGGCCACAGAAAAACTTTGGGATTAGGGAGAAACAAGTTCAATGAACGGAGACACAGTGCTACAACCCTGTTGCTCTCTATATTTTAGTTCTTATAAACTTAAATTATGTAATTGAAATATATTTTGAGCTTTATTTAAAAATGAACGTCAGGTTCAAGGATCACATTAATGAATAAATTTCCTCTTTGAGCATTAACTATGTATTATCAAATAATTTCCAAGTGTCTTTTATGTTACTAATAGGCATTTATGTAAAATGTGCAGAACTTTTTTTTTTATTTGGCATAGATTTATTTTTTATTTCTTTTTATTTTGCAGAACTTTTTTAAAATGTGTGTTTGCAGAACCTTTTTGACAAAAGTTCATTTCATTTGACTGGTTTTGCTTTTAAAACAAACAGTTTTGAAGCTTATATGAAGAAATATTACTGTTTATTTGCTCCGGAAATTTTAAAATGAGCTTTTGCTAAAGTAAACGGATAGGAGGGGGCATCAAAAATCTTCAATCAAAAGGGGGCCTTGAAAAGAAAAGGGTGGAGAACCATTGGTTTAGTTGATTAAAACGTTGTTTCATGAATTGGTAGTATAATAATTGTGAGTTCAGTCGCTAGGCTAAGTAATACAGACAAATTCAGTGAAAACAGGGTGACCAATAATTGAACAGTACTTAAAAAAAACAACAACCACAAAATACAGAGAACAAGACGAGATACCCTTAGACAGGCACAGCGGAATAAGAACACACTGCCCCGTAGATTAAATAAAGGGGTCAGTTCAAAAGGTTACCCGATTTGAGAGAAACCCGAAGGTCGGAGGGCATAACTGAATATCAACAAAGATGATGACATTAACTTGAATGTTGATGTAAATAATTTATCCTGTACATTTTTTTAAATCGAATGTAAGAAACATTTTATTTGATAATGAGACATGTCCTTTCTATTAAATTATTTGATAGGGAACGAAGTTTCCCACTTCGAAATATCATTTTCAAATTAACAGCTTAAACCGACACCCAACTGTGTAATGGATAAAGCAAAGAATTCAATGATGAGTTTGCACTTAGATGTTCGCCGCTTTATATATCTTGATAAACTTTATATGTATTAAAAATTATCTACATTATCGTTTCATTATAAAAATTACTTTGATAAGAGGCAGGAACTCTGTAGATATTTAAACCAGCAAGAAACAACGATGAAAGGAAACATAAAAAACGTTCACTATCTAATTAAGACACAAACTAAGCAGGTACGTTCACCGTTTATCTTTATTGGATTTTTTCTTCATAATTAGTGTCATGTTTAAAAATCAAGATTAGATAATTTCATCAAAGTTTACATAGTCAGTGAAGCAGTCAATTTATGTGTGTTCTTTGTGGCCGGCTAAATTGTCTTTTAGTTCTATTTGAAAGTGCAGAACACGAAAGGATCTCTATTAACTGAAGCTATTTGCACGCCTTGATAAATGAAATACGGAAAAATCTATAGAGAGCTCATAATGTGTGAGGCTTATCTTAACAGTAGACATTAAACGCTGATTATATATCTTTGATACAATCTACATTTTACAGTATTTCTTTTATTTTTCTTCATTTTCCTATCACATATGCACACGTACACATACCCGTATATACCTACCTCCTACCCACCGAACCACCCCAACACATGTGCGCGTATATATAATCTATTCCACCACTATAGCATATGAAGGCTTATAGCCATATCACATTGAAACATCAGTTCTCGTACAATCATCAAAGTTAAGCAACGTTGAGTACCTAGATGAGTGACTGCTTAGGAATACCAAGTGCTGCCAGCTCGGATGTGTGGATGGTGTAGTGGGTCAAAATGGTCATTAGAGAGCCGAGTTCCAATTCCAATCGGGTTTGTTATATTCACTTATGCGTAAATATCTTTGGGAAATGTATGAATCAATGATTCTCCCCACAACTATGGGTTAATTAGTAGGACTTGTATCAGCAAATTATTATTATCCCTTAAAAATTCTTACAAGCAACATTTATTTTCTGGTTTTAAATAACCTAAAAAAGGGTTGACAAGCCATAAAAAACAAATCAATTAATATATCATGTGAACACACTTTCATTTCAATCTCCGGAATGCTGACAACATAAACGTTCCAAGCTCCAGAAAATTCATCCGGCTTATAATTATAATTTATTCTGCTTATATATTGATTTTGAGCAGGATGAATTTTCTCTTAGAAAAATTATAAAGAAATACACAACTCTAATCGACCAGAACAAGAAAATTAAATTATCTATTATAAAAAATTTAGATAACTCCATCGTCAACATCAAAAATGCACCTGCAAGTTCCAAATTACAAAGGACCAAAGTTATTTATTAATATACATTCCACTTAAGGCACAGCTTTCCTGATCAAACCAAACTCGTGAATAATTATATTGGGCATACGCTACATCTCTCAGGCCAGAGCTCAATTAGGACCCATTTAATTAAACACATACGGAAACCTACTAACTTTCGATAAATACGGTCACATCATACTGGGCCCCCCCCAAAAAAAAATATTCCCATCACTACAGATAAAAATATATAAAAATCTTGATAATGGCTAATAGAATAGTGGAAAGCTCTCGAAAATATAGCACATTTGGAAAGTTTTTACGCACTTTATGTCTAGAAAAGAAAACACTTATGTGAATGCAAGAGAAATTGAATACAAACCTTAATCGCGGTACCTTGTCAATTGTCTTCAATGAAACTTGTATGTGTGTATTTATAAAAGCACATGTTCCTCTGTTCGCCTTTGTGAATATTCGCTTTGTCGCTTTTCGCGGATATTGTAAATCGCTCTCAGTATCATAAACGCTTCTTCAACAAGGAAGAATGGTGGATCCGGTGTAGTTTGTCTTATAAACTGATGTGCCAAAAGACATGAGTTGCAGTGTGTAACGTACCTCGACGTCGTGAAAATACCTAGGGTTATATCAGTTGTGCTCTGACATATGGTTAGTCAGTGAGAACACGAATAGACAACGCAGAGAGGATTATGTGATATTCCAACAGGATAAGATATTGGGTACGAGGCGTATGCGATATTTCATTTTGACATTCCTCGATCTACGCTGTTACGTATATACGGGAAATACCTGGTAGAAGTCATTATAGCACAGTGGCCTAGCACGTGTCATTAATGATGGTGACAAGTGACACATGGCTAGAATCGTCTAAATTAATATTAACTACTTTCAATGTAGCAGGTACCAAACGCTTATCCAGTAGGTCATTTCAGCGTTCTTTAGCTTCCATAGTATATGGGAGAATCTCCTGTGCTTACATATATCTGGATCATCGCTTATTATTGTTCATTAAAAGGAATATACATAAGAAAAATGTTATGCAGACAATCATAAGATATGAAGAAAATGGACACCTCATCTTTGATGCACTTTGCAGAAACGAAGTGTCTTTTTTCTAGTCTTGCAGATTTCAAAAACTGCAGTTAGTACGCTGAATTCAGTGATAGAAATTAAGTAGTGAATGATAGAAAATAACAAAAACCTTCTTCTTTTATGTGCTCTTTCCAAGATGTCGGGGATCGCGGCTCTCCTCAACTTCTTATCTTTGGTAGCTCTAAGTAATGTCTGTCTTTTCACTATCCCTCCCAGTCCCTATTCTAGCATCCATTAATTTATACAAGCCCGTTAGTTAAGTTACTGTTTCTTTCGGATCTCCTTGCGTTCATGATGTCTTGTGTGTCAAATTCTTCAAGTCCTCTTTTCACATTATGTGTCCCAGAATTATTCAACTGTCTTTTTCAGATTCTAAGTATAAATATCTTTTTTCCTTAAAACTCCTTCGTTTCTCCCATGTTCTGTCTTAGCATACTTTCGTAGAACCACATCTGTTGCTTCAAGTCTCATCTTCATTTGTGAAAGAATTGTCCGACATTAACTGTTATGTAGGAAGATTGATATTACATAGCTGTTTAACACTCTTTTCTTTGTTACTTACAGTAGCTGAAATAGTTTGCAACATTAATCCAGGAGCAGGCTTGTGTATTTGATAAAAAATAAGAAAAAAGCTAAAAAAAAATAACTAAATTCATCTTGGCGTCAAAAGTATTCATGATTTAATAAAAAGTGTTTGGTAAAATGATGTATGTCGTCACAAGCCAAAACTTAAAGCAACCGATAGACAATCTGATTTTATCTTAATGTTGGCTCGTGTCATTTCCTTGATTTAAAAGAAAGAAAAAGAAAGGAAAAGAGAAGAAAAACGGAAAAATGTCTATAACATTTAGTCGTTGATATCGTGCAAGTTTGACTCTTCTTTTTCTTTGGTTCATTTCCTGAAAATTTTAACCCCCACCCCAGTTTCCTTCACTTTAAAATTACTTCTTTTTTTTCCTCGCTCACCTTCACTCACCCCTGATGTTCGCCGCCAACTCTAAACACCTTAAACTCCATTGAGTTCACAAATAAGACAATGTATAAATAGCTAAATGTAAAAAGAAAACCTCAAAACAGTTCCTAGCCCCTCTTAATATCTACTACTTGTCCTCTGTAAGCTTGATTTCCCGCGTGAATTAACATCTACGCGGCACAGGTGCTGGCGATAAAATGTCATCCACCCCACTTCAATGATAGCAACCCCGCCGCCGTCCGACACCAAATCACGGGCCCTTCACTCAACAGAAAACGGTCGTCATGCTTAATAGCAAATTGCCATCGGGGAATAGATAGCTAATAATTTAATGAACAGGCTGGATAATAATAATAATAATAATAATAATAATAATAATAATAATAATAATAATAATACTGAGTACAGAAGAGACCCTGTTGTAATGCTGTTGATCAAATAAAGAACTGGAACAGCAACGACAACAAGCGCCATTACTCCCCCCCTCCTCAAATGAAGAGATCGTACAACAATGGAAGAAAGAAAAGTAACACTTTTTTTTGTTTTTTAGAGATTTGCTGGCTAAGTGTTTGGTTTTTCAGATCGAGAATACAGTTACAAGCATCGAAATAAGTAGCGAAGAATATCATTGGTTAGGAGAAGAATTATTTCATTGAATTGAAAGTATATGAACAAGCTGAAAATAATGATGAAAATGACAAAAACACGCAGCATCCGTCTCAGTGAGATACAAACGTTTTAATGATAAAATACCATATATACTCATGTATACGACGAGAAATACGAGACAAAGAAATGAAGATAAAATGAAAGTAGGCATATATTCGAGGTCATCATCTTTGTAAAAAAAAAGCATCAAAATATCTGGAGGGATTGCTTTATAATGAAACACTGTTTACTTAGATTTTTAAAAGCATTTTACAGAATTTTTTAGTACTTACAGCTTTTATTTATGTTTTATTTCCTCCGGCATGTAAGCGGTTCGTTGCCTAATTAATATTCGTTTATTAAAAGTTCCAATCAATCTGTATTTCTACAGATGCTCCGTTGTTGTTGATATGTTCACTATAAAAAAACTTTATTACCTTCACAAAACGGAATCTATTTGTAAGACATTAAATGACTTCCAAGTTTTGTTAAGGGACATGTTTTATTCGATTTGTATGTGAAATTCTGTTAAATTCAGAAGATAAATGTCGGCTGCTAAAAGGAAGTAAACAACGATTCGAGAAACTTTTAAAAACTTTATGAAACATGAAATAGTAAAAAAATCAATGTGTGAAGCAAAAACTATACTCTATATGACAATTAAAAATACTTAAAATATCAAAATATTAAAACTATATAAAAATATTTTGAACTCTTAGGAGTTTTCAAGACTGAATTTAATATGGTGATTAGTTGCCTCGGAGTTTGGATTTTTTCTTTTTTTTAGGGGAAAAATTGCGACAAACGGTGATTACCATTCTTAAAAAAAAACATTGTTTTAATCGGTATCACCCAATACAAGGCAGTAAAGCCACTAAGACACAAGGGGTTACAGTGTATGGAAGAATTTGGAACATAAACATTACTAAAGAGCGAAAACAAAAAGAGTAATCAGGAGGATAGTAGATAGTGATTGACATTGTATTTAAGTTTTTCAAGATTAAAGTTGGCTGGAAAACATGGAACCATAAGAGAGTTTCACAAGCGAGAAATGCGTGAGAAGAAACTGTTAGCATAGAACTTACGGTTGCATCTCGCCAGCTCAAATGTAAATTGATGAGATTTCGACGCACTTAAATTCAAAAAGTTTAGGTACATAGAAAACATTAACTGAAATGAAACTTTCTGTAATATAACAATTTTCCAAGTGTAGCTTAGATGTGGCACAAAGCCGAAAGTAAAGGGGAACCCAGTGAGGATCGAACTCACTACTGAGTTGTAATTGTTCTAGCAAGACAAGCTTGCTGGCCATTACGCCGTCTGGGGGTGCCCAAAATTGCTGTAATATATTATAGCATTTTTGTTTATCATCTTTATTATTAAAAAAAATAAGGTAAAATTACATTTTATTCAATTATATATTCACCATTATTTGCATTAGTTTTGTTACCTTCTGAGTAAAATTCTGCAGCCTTTGATGTGGAAAAGTTTTTGACTTACTCTTGAATCTAGTTTCATTAGGAAAAGTTTCCTTTTTCAACGTTCTCAATGATTGAGAAAAATAATAATCGGTTGATGTAAGGTCAGGTGAATATTGTAGAACAAACTAACAGTGTTCAAAACTCTTATTCTTGCTATATGCGCCCTTGTGTTGATATGAAAGAGAACAATATTATTCGTATTGACGAGGTCAAGGTACATTTCCATCAAACTTCGAAGGATACATTGACACTGCTAAACGTATGAAAATGCACTTCGTATTTCTTTGTGTTTTAAGAACCCTGAATGCATAATAAGCCAACGATCATTGTTAACTTTCGTCCATGATAGACAGCTTTTGTGGTTAGTTATGGTGATTTATCCTTACCAATCTATTGCATTTTGCATTGAATATTACCGCATGTTAGTTTACTCCAAATCGATCTCTATTTATACAGATGATCCGTTATTATTGATTTGTTCACTATATAAAGCTTAAATGTCACGTATGATTACTAGTTAGGCTAAGACATTCATTATTACAATTCGTTCCCAAAAAAAGGAAATTACCTGGCACAACCTAATAGAATCAAAAGGTTCTTTTAGTTTATTAAGTAAAAATAAACTAATTTTATTTTTTTTATTTCTTTCTTCAGTCTTATTGAATAATATATTTAGCATTTTTACAATGTTTTCTGCAATCTTTCAGGCATCCTCAATACCGTCTTCTTACAACTTGTATTTTTCTCAGTAAACAACTGCACCAAGAGATATTTGCGATTTTATAGGGAATCTAAATATTTTTAAAGAAATCTTTTAAAGACCGGAATAAGCAATAATTTGAAGGTGCAGTTTTTAAGAAGGTACAATGAATGAAAACTTACCCACCGAATTTTTGCTTGCAAACCAAAAACACGAGATATTGTGTTGTTATTCTGATGGAACATTTCGCTCTTCATTTTGACTAATTGTTGATGTCTTTCATCAATTGCGACTCATAGTCTAATTGGGAGCAGTACGTATTCGAATCAATCATTTTGATTTTCCGCGATGGAGTCATAGCAGAAGGCTCCCTTCGAATCCGACCATAAACTTAAAATTGACTTATTTTGGATATAGGCGGATTTTGGTATGGTGAGTTGTGATTAATTTCTATTTACCTACGATCTCATGTAGTAGTAAATTATCGAATTTTCAGAGTCAGTTACGATGCATTTCAAATGTCGAACAAGGAAATATGTCCTAAAATGTTTTCTTTTCCCTTAAATTATGGGGATGTTTCACACCAAAGCCAATGTGAAGCAACTGATTTCCAATACTTGATTTGGGGATTTTCATTATGTTTTATAACGTTCTCAAATAATATTTGGATTTGATCTCAATCAATCTCAGTATATTTACTCAATCGTGCAACATACTTCAACGAATAATCTTTACCATGAAATATGTAAATCATTTTTGGCAGGTTTAATCATTCAAAGTATCTTATCCATAAATTGCACAAAACTTCATCTGAGGTGCATTTTGATCTTTCGCGAAAAGAACGAGCATAATTAAACATAAATGTTGTTTATTTGATTTCATCTTTAATTTTGGAATCAATAAACAAAAGACATGCTTATTTTACATATTAAAAACAAATGAAGCTTTCTACGACAGTAAAAATTTCAAGAATGGATGGGAGATAAGACGAGAAGATTAAACTAAAAATTAACATACAGAACAAAATCTAGAAGAAAGAATTGGAATCTGTTGCTGCATGATGAACTGAAAAATTATAACTCACAACAAATGAATCACCAATGGCAAGAGAAGAAATAAATCAGAAGATTGTAGACATAAATGATAGACTAACCTGATAACGACCCAGAGAGAAATAATACAAACAAAATAGATATAAGACACAAAAAAAAAGAAGAGAAATGGCAAAAAATCAGTGTGTGATGGAGGTGAGAAACAAAATACTCTACTCTAAATGACGCTTAAAAACATTTTAGAGAAAAAATATTAAAACTTCCTAAAAATATTCTCCACTTTAGGGAAGTTAGACGATTGCACCATCAGAACATAATGTCTTGATCAGCTGTTTTTGTTTATACACAGAGTTTGGATTTTTAGCCATTTTCCTGACATAAAATAGAGGGGGGTCGGCTTATATTCCAATCTGGTTATACATTAATCTTCTTCTATGTTCCATGTCCCTTCAGAACGTTGGCGCTCATGGTTCTCCACAATTTCCTGTCCGCTGTAGCTCTTAGTAAATTTTGTCTTTTTGCTATCTCTCCTGAACCCTGTCCTTCTATACGCTAACTCAAGTAGGACATGCGTTGCTTTCCCTTCTCTCTTTTACCTTCACAGGTAATAGTTTGATAGTCACAGGACAGATGTTCTGTGACTATCAAATTTTCCAAGACCTCTTTATATGCCTTAGAAATTTCAACCGTCTCTTTCTGACGTTATGAAGAATTACCCTTTTTGTAGTCATTGTCTTTAAAACTTCGTTGTTGCTCGCATGCTCTCTTCATGGTATACTCAGCATCTTTCTGTAGAATCACATTTCCGTTGCTTCAAGTCTCTTCTTCATCTGTGAGAAGATTATCCAGAATTCCCTGCCATATAGGAGGACTGATATTACATAACAGTTCAGTACTCGTTTTTTTTTTTTAATTTGTAACGATATTTTTCTGTTTCTTAATACTTTACTCATCCTTTGGAATCCACCTTCGGAATCCCGTGTCGCATTTTCTATCCTCTGTTAATACACTTCACAGGTATCTAAATTGTTGCACTTGTTTGATTTCCTTATCTCCAACGACTATATACGGTATAATGAAGTTGCACCTTGCGAACGAGGAGGAGAGCATTCCAGGTCTATTGCAGGCTTACTGATGGCAGATGAGGCAAATATTGCTACAGTGCCTGCAGTTTTAGGGTTTGACAACTGATGGTAACAGCCATTTTCTTGTGTTACCTCTTTCGTTTACTTTTGGTTTTCATGCCTGGAAGCCATTAAAAATTAATCTGATGTTTGGTTTTCTCCAGAAGGAGACTGAAAATTCCATGGATGGAGCGAGTAAGCAACAAGGAAGTTTTAAAGAAAATGGCAACAGAAAGAACACTTCTACTCAGAAACAGGAAAAAATAGCTGAAATTCCTTGGACATATAATAAGGAAAGAAGGCTTGGAAAACATAACCCTTACAGGGCATACTGAGGACAGGAGAGAAGTCAGCGAGCTTGTGTGAATGGATGGCGGTAAAAGAGCCTTGTTAGAGGGAGACAAACTACTAAGAGCCATAAGGGATAGGAAGTTGTGGAGAGCCATGATCGCCTATATCCTGAAGGGATGCGGTACATAGAAATAGATGATGATGATGATTTGAGGAAATGGGCAGGGCCGAGTAATATTCAGCAACCTCTCAAATATTATTGCCAGTTTTTCTTCGTATTCAAGAGACGTTAAAAAATAATTTAAACTGTATTTAAACTGTATCTTTCTTTCTTTCTTTCTTTCTTTCTTTCTTTCTTTCTTTCTCTCTCTCTCTCTCTCTATATATATATATATATATATATATATATATACTGCGTCAAACGGTTGGATTAAAACTAAATCTGTTAATTCTTTAAATACACACAGACATACACACACACGCGCGAGCGCGCACACACACACACACATATATATATATAGATAGATATATATAAAAAAATAGAATTAATATAAGTAAAAGGTTTGTCACTTAGCTGATTGATGTTACCTTCAGCATCCCGACTCCAGAGTTTCGTAGACGGACCTGTCTGTCCACATGTCAGGATGTATCAGCAATTGACTTCTTATACTTCTCGATTTTTCTTTTTTATATGTATTTATCCTTGGTGCAAGTTCTTTCTTAGTATATGTGTGCGCGTGTGCGTGTATACGTTTGCGCGCGTGCGCCTATGCTCCCGTCTGCGCAGATATATGTTCACGCGCGTACGCCCATGTGCCCATCTGCGTCGATATGCGTTCGCGCTCATGCGGCCCTCTGCGCAGATGAACGTACGTGTAGGGTGTTGTAATTATTTGTCCTTTTCTTCATTTTGTTTTTTCACTTTACACTCACTTCTTTGGTTTTTCCTCTTTTCTTTCAGATGGAGCCATTACTTGCTATTTGATTTCCGGTTATTTTCCTAGACATGTTTTTAATTTTTGAGTGTTGTAGCCTTTACTGTTTAGGAAAACTGCGTTTCAATTATTGCATAAATAATTGAGTTTAATTCTTAAATGATAGAGTAGATGTTTATACATGTCTTCACTTGTCTATTCTTTCATTTTCTTATTTGGTTTGGGAGTATCTTAAGTTGAGTACTATTAAAACATTAATTGTAGGAGGTTAGTTTTATAGTTAAATTTTTATATATTATTGTTTGAATTTATCTGCATATGCCTGTATTCATACGCTTGCGTACACGTGCACACACATACATGCATATACGCATATAGATATAACGATATAGATATATAGATATATACACATACAAATGCGCGTACACAAGCACGTGTAAACTTCGCTCTGCGTCGATATAAATAATCTCTAGTTTAAAAAGTTATTTTTTAGTGTATTAATTATGATTGGTTGGGTTTATGGAGTATTTATTTATTTATTTTTTGCTGTTTGAATATATATATATAGTGTATACATATATATATATATATATATATATATATATATATATATATATATATATATATATATATATATATATATATATATATATATATATATATATATATATATATATATATATATATATATATATATATATATTAAAATCTGTTACATTAGAACATGTAAGTTTGTTTCAACGTTTATATATGTCTCATCAGGTAGGTAACAATGATGGTAATAAACAATTTTATAAATTGTAATTTTAAATAAAATCGTTTATTACCATCATTATTAACTACCCGATGAGACGTGTTTAAACGTCGAAACAAAATATGCAATTTTTAGTAGTAACTTACATGTTCTAATGTAACAGATTTTAATAAATATTTATTGCTCTACTCTCGTATTTTTTTTAAAATGATGATATGAACGTTTGAAATTCATTCTTTTTGTTCATTTACATTTGAAATATATATATATATATATATATATATATATATATATATATATTTCTAAAGAAGTAATGGATTTTTCTTTTTAATCGGACAGATTATTATCACTTCAGGCGTTATTTTCAGCGGATAACCATATCTGAATAGACTCTCTGTTTATTTTTTAAAACAATATTTATATCCGTCTATCGGTCTGAATCTAGGGAAGGGTGCATTTTTGCTCTAATGATATTTGTCGAATATTCAGCCCGGTAGTCGAAAATAAATACCGTTTAAAAAATAAACGGAACGTCTAATCAAATATGGCTATACACTAAATATAACGTTTAAAGTGGTATATATATATCTTTTAAGTGGTATATATATCGTTTAAAGTGGTATATATATCTTTATACTTCTGAGATGAGGTATTATGATTACTTACATTATTTACATGATTCGGACAGTTATCTGCATCTTCATTGCCATATTCACAACCTCTTCCGAGTAAAACCCCTCATAGAGGATAATATGACTAAGGACTGTGTGTGCGACATCCTGTGTAGATGTGGTAGGAAATACAAAGGAGAAACAGGCCGCCACCTTCAGGTAAATCTGCAAGAACACCGTAAAGCAGTAACACAAGGGGAAATAGAAAAATCAGGCGTAGCTGATCACATATGGAGGGAAAAGTGTGATCACCGCCCCTGGGGGATGAGGTTGAAATAATAGACAGAAAGCATCAATGGAAAATACGAAAACTTAAGGAATCAGCACATATGTTATTCCACAAATATCTCCTGAGCCGACCAAGCATAGATATGAGTACAATATAGGAACCAGCAATAAGGTGTGCTAGAGAAAAGCAATGAATAACAACAAAAATTGTAATATAAGCTCTGGTAAAAAATTGCAATAATAATACCAGAATAATTGCAATACTAGCACTGTTAAGAAATGGTTGCTAAGACATTAGATTTATAAGTCCCAAAATTCATACACAGATATCCTCAAGGACACATATCTCAGTGGATAAAGACGTTGATTCGATCCAGTGACTAGACCCAAAGAGTTGTGAGTTCAATACCAGGCCGCAGCAGTCGTGAACCCAACTTGGAGAGTTGAATTAAAGGGAAATAACTGGTGCATCCGGTAAGAGGCATGGCGCGAGGAAATAGAATGTGAATATGGCAATGAAGTTGAGGATAACTGTCGTAATAATGTAAGTTATATATATATAAACGTTATATTAGAGTACAGGAGTCTGAGTTTCATGTGCTTTTTAAACAATGAAATTAATGTTTAATGGCCTACAAAAAATGTGCCTTCCGTCAGGTATCGAAACTGCATCACCGTTTTCCCTTAGCGAAACCACTTACTAATTATCCTATTAAAGAAATGTATATCTCTTGCTGGGGCCTATCCAAGTTTATATCTACTTTATTTTCGTACCCAAAACGTAAACAAAGCAATTTTAAAGTACGCTGTCGACTATATAAGGTTAGTAAATTTACAACGCGAGCTTACAGATGGATGAACGTATACTGATGTTGATGTTGATTGCCTATGGTTAAGTATGCTTGATAAACTCGAAAGAGAAACGTGCCTGTAATCTAACCGCTCGCTTATGTGTTCATGCAAGCGCATACATTCATGTTTATAGGCCCAGTTGCGTATTTCTGCAAATATCAGAAAAAGAACATACTTTCACACAAGAATAGACGTATAATTAACCGATACTCTGGTGGAAGTAAGTATTTTCATAGATTCTTATAGAAGTACTTTGTTACACAAATGAACACATTTATCTTAATTGGTGTATACATGGGTGTATATTCCCTTCGTCTATATGCATAGATATTTATTCGACTTTAACAAACACCGGTTCCCATACGATCATAGAAGTTAAGAAACGTCGAACCGCTTTGGAATTCCAGTTGCTGTTAGCTTGCGAGTAGTGTAATGTTCGGGACTGTTCAGTGAACCGAGTTCCAATTCCAGTTGGTTTCGTTTCGCGCAAATACCCTTGGGAAAAGGTATCAATCCACTTCTTCCCTTCCCGGCTATGGATTAATTAGTGAGACTTGTATCACTAAACGCCAAAAACTCTATATGATCTAAAAATATTTTGGCTTTAAATAACTTGCAAAGGGTTGATAAGCTGTAAAAAACAAATCATTCAACTCTAACAAAGAGGTCCAAGGGTAATATTTTTAAGGAAACTTGTTTTTTTTAACGCTGATTGCTGAAGGGGTGGCTGCAGCGAGCTACGAAATTCATTGCTCAAAGCCTGAACTTAGACACGCACGTTGAAGGCAAATTCGTTCTGATGTAACTGCCAATGCACGCTTTCAACCCTCTAATATTGTATATATTATGATCTCTAGTACTGGCAGCTGATGGTTACATGTATGTTGCCATTTATTAATAGTTCAAAGTGATTATATGTGTATGAAGGTCGATTTGCATGTAACTCTACATTATATGTGAATGTATATATTTGCATGTATATACCTAGACAAGTGCAGGTAGTGTAATGGTTAACGATTCGAGACTAATAATCGGCAAGCCGAGTTCGAATTTCGGTCGATTTCGTTATATTCACTTTCGATGTGGTGTAATGATTAGCAAGCTTTTTGCACTAGAGCCATTACGACTGAGTAGTGAGTTCGAGCCTCACTGGTTGTCCCGTACTTTCGGTTTTGTGCCAAATCTAACCTTCGAAAATCACCAATGGGCACGTCGACGTGGTATAATGGTCAGCAAGCTTGTCTCGCTAGAACCATTACGACTGAGTAGAGAATTCGATCCCTACTAGGTGCCCCATACTTAGGTCTTGTCCCACGTCTAAGCTATGATTAGAAAATCCCTATTCATTTTCGGACAAATTTCCTTGAGAAATGTTTGAATTAATCTCTTCTCCTCCACAGATATAGGCTATGTATGCCCTGCTATTTAACCCAGCAAAGGTAGCCTAGATTTTAAGTAGAACTCGTATATACGATCAATTGCTAAAGACATTGGTAAAGGTATCGGTTCCCTCTAGAGCTTCAGTAAGTAACTGACTCCCCCGGCTATGATCTATCTTTACAAGATCCAGATCTGGCCGAAAATTGAGTACTGCTGCCATATGTAGCCTGGAGCTGCTCAATCTTCATTTTTCAGTTTTGGTAGTCCAAAAGCGTCTATGTAGTCTTGTGAGTGATGAATTATTTTTCATCCTGCAATCCTCTTCTTAATCTATCTCTATTGCCATGGTGGGTGTTCAGTAGGTTGAGCATTAGTAAAAAAGAATAAAGTAAAAAACTACAACGCACGCTTAATTCCTTTGATCACTTGTACTTTATCCGAACCCCAATACCACCGCTGGGATTTAAAGATCCTCACATTTCAGATGGCGAAAACTTCATATTGATGAATAGGATGTGTGTTGCTTGTATGAATAAAATGCGTACGTACCAATATTCAGTTATTACATATTTCCTGTTTATTTAGAAATGAGAATCTACATATATTTTGTCAGTGAAAAAATTGCATGTTGATGCACTATAATATTGTATGTTTGCATATAGGCGTTCGTGTCTTTGTTTTTCCGCGGGTGGTTGCATAGGCTTTGGGGGCACATGCAAAAAATTAGATTCTTGTGTATAAGATACAATTTTCAAGCGCGCCTTTTTGTTGATATTTCCTTAGAAACATTGCATTTTGTGAGAAGTAAACTATTTTGACGGATTGAGCCAAAAGTTGACGAGCTGATGTTTGAAAAGTACTTTTTCTGCATGTAATAGAACAACCTTACTAATTAGTCACATCAGAGTCTGTTTAGTTCGCCGATAAGTTACTTTTAGAAAAACGTTTATCAATCAATTGGAGGAACTTATGGCCTAATTTAGTACCAATTGATTAAATGGGAGGGTGTACCAAATGATCTTCCTATTTCTATTTTTTTGACCACTATCATCATAATTTCTAATCTTGATTTCAGCACACTTATAACCACTATTCTTTAGAACTTTATTGTACCCACCGCTATATTTATCAAACACATCTTTGCCCGATGAGTGGTTGCTAATCCTACGTTCTTCAGACGAAGGAATATGTTGGATTACAGATGGAGGGTGGTTAGAATTGGGGTGAATATAAGTTGGGTTGGCATTATTTTTCATGAAATATGTCATTAACGAGATCTAATATAACATCAAGAAAATCGACTTGTTTAACATTAGTGCTTATCTTAACCTTAAGATTTAAACTCTTTAGTTCATCTTTTATCTATCTTGATTTTAGTGGAACTTTTTACTACCATAAGACCATCATCTTTATATAACCCTATACTATCAACATTGACATCTTCATAGGCAGTAAAGTTATATAAAATAAATAAACCCACCAGATCAGAAGACTCTGCTGAATCTAATGATCCCATTGAAATATGAAAGTAATCATCACTGTTCTTTATTGTGGATGAGAACAGATCTCCTACATTTCATTATTATATTTATCTCTTCACTGGAAGTTAGAATATTCTTTGGCATATTCCAAATCCAGTGTAAAGAGATCCTTGGAAATGGAAGGGTACAAAATCCACAATATCAAACTGGATAAAAGTCCAGCTGCTTTTTTTTACTAATACTTCTAAACCAATTAATGACTTCTGTGATACCAATCCAATGTAAAAGTTCCAGGTGATTTTTGATTTGTTTGTTGATCAAATCTAGGATAACTTTGCTTATCCTTCCAATATATATTTGAGCGTATATATATATATATATATATATATATATATATATATATATATATATCGAAATAAAAGTATAAAATTTAATATTACAAGACATATTAAAACAATATTAAATAATAAAAAAACACAACAACAAGGGGACAGATCGACGGAGTCGCTATGGGCTCGTCTTTGGGTCCGGCACTTGCTAACATATTTGTTGGCTTCCAGGAAGAAAAGATACGAAAGAATCCACTTTGTCCTCAACTGTACTGTCGGTATGTTGATGACACCTTTTGTTTAATTAACGGTGAAGTTGAGGCTGACCAGTTTCTTTCGTTTTTAAATGGTATCCACCCGGCACTGAGGTTCACTATCGAAAAAGAGTCTAATCATCAATTGGCTTTTTTGGATGTATTAGTACCTTGTACGGTAACAGGTTTTCTTACTTCCGTTTATAGAAAACCTACTTTTGCAGGGTTATACACGCGTTGGGACTCTTTTTGTCCCACTAAGCGCAAGATCAACATTATTAAAACCCTCCTCCACAGAACATTAAAGATTTGCTCTGAGCCTTTCTTGAACGACGAAATTAACTTTATTAAGGATACCCTATGTAATTTGGGTTATCCTCTTCATACTGTTAATTCAGTTATCCGCAGTAAAGTTGAAGAGTTCAGAAGTGTCGATCTCTACACTGTCAAAAAATGCCCTGTTTACCTTAGATTACCCTGGATTGGTACCAAATGCTAAAAAATAGCCAAACAAATTTCATCAAAGGTTCGCTGTTGCTTTTTCTCTGCTGAAGTTCGAATTATTTTTCAAACTCGGCCTATGTTTCGATCTGCGTGTAAAGACGTTCTCCCTCCCCACCATATTAATTCAATTGTTTACAAATACGTTTGTAGTTGCGGAGCCAACTACATAGGGAGAACAACTCAGCGCTTAGACATGAGAATAAAGCAGCACGTTCCTACTAAAATTAGAAACCACACCTTGCCTTTGAATGGACTCGTCCCGAACACCTACAGTTCCGCCATATGCGAACATCTTTTAAATAGCAGAGATTGTGCTGCCAAATTTACTGTTGACTGGTTCACGGTTTTGGCCCGGTCACACTCTGTATTTCATCTGAAGGTTCTGGAGGCGCTTTACATCGGGTCCCGCAAGCCTTCTTTGTGCAAACAACGTGAGTGTTTGCTGGGACTCGCTGTAATCTGCCTCTAGTTCCTTCTTGCATATATACAAATATATATATATTTTTTTCCACCTATTCTTATTGTACATTTCTCTGTTTTAATTTTGAATCTCCCGTGGAAGCCTGAAGAGCGGGAGCGAAACCGGTTGCTTCCTCCCCTTGTTGTTGTGTTTTTTTATTATTTAATATTGTTTTAATATGTCTTGTAATATTAAATTTTATACTTTTATTTCGATCATTAAATTTTGTACCTACAAAAATATATCTTATATATATATATATATATATGTATGTGTGTGTGTGTGTGTGTGTGTGTGTGTGTGTGTGTGTGTGTGTGTGTGTGTGTGTGTGAAAAGTGTATATAAATATAAATAAATATATATATGTATAATTATTTATATATTATATGCGCAGTACTTATTAGAAAGCGCTCAATGATAGAGTTAACATATTTGGTTGGATAGATGTGAGTTTGTGACCCTGGGTTTCACGCTTTAGCGATCGTCTGACATTGTCACAAACTCACATCTATCCAACCAAATATATATATATATATATATATATATATATATATAATAATAACTAAGTAATTCTTTTACCAATAGGACTGTGCCTGCCCCTACGAGGGAAACTCGGAAGAGTTACATTACGGAATTTGTGAAGAGCGGCGCTATATCGTGTCTAATTCGTTACCTCTTCGTCACCGAGGCCCGTTGGTACAGTTGGTATGACTCTTGCGTCGTATCATAACGGGTTAAATTCTCGGTAGTGGATGCTCACTGTTGATGAGTCCCAAATATAGAATGAAACGGTCGTCCAGTGCTTTCTGCATTCTGTTGAGATTTCTTCTTGACTCGATGAATTATGATTATTTCAAATCCTCCTAATAATTTCTATCACTTGCATATCCTTGCTTGAACCGGCTACTAATGCTCTGGGTGGAGCAGCTTCGGGATAGTAGTCGTGGCTCGTTGGTATGACATTTGCGTCGTATCGTAATGAACTGGGTTCAATTTTGGTTAATGGATGCGCACTGCTGATGAATCCCAAATATAGGACGAAACGTCTACATTCTGTCTATGTTTATTCTAGACTCGATGAATTACTTATTACACATACACACACACACACACACACACACACACACATATATATATATATATATATATATATATATATATATATATATATATATAAAGTTCAAACTTAGACAACTCCCCAGAGTGTTTTAAAGTGAAATTTAAACTGTATAATACATCACCTTAGCGATTTTCATTTGACAGTTAAAAAATTTAACTTTCAGATGAACACAACAATTTTGTCTTAGAAAAAAACAACAGAAAACAAAACAAAACAAAACAAAAAACAAAATAAAACGCTGATGATAACATTGTGCTAATGTCGAAAGTACTCGAAATAGATGAATACGTATCAACATATTAATTTTCTCTCTTCCTTTAATAAGGATACTAAGAAGCTTGTCCGTGAATATGAGAGTATCCTATTGAAAATAAGTAGACGAAACTTGTCTAAAAATTATTCAGTGAGACATGTCTTAATGAAAACATGCTACCAATATATATATATATATATATATATGTGTGTGTGTGTGTGTGTGTGTGTGTGTGTGTGTGTGTGTGTAATTAAGTAATTCATCGAGTCTAGAAGAAACCTAGACAGAATGTAGACGTGTATCTTTTCGCTATGAACCCCCAATCCCTGTTCTGCCAACACTTTTGCACAAGCTCGTTAGGTAGGTTATTCGTTTCTTTCCTCTGTTCCTTCTGTCTTTAATATGCCCTGTGAGTACTAAACTTTCCAAAAACAATTTCCTTATTATTTGCTCTAGAAATTTGAACTGTTTCTCTCTGATGTTAAATCTAAGTGTCCTTTTTGTTCTCAATTTCTCTAAAACTTCGTCGTTACACGTTCAGTCCATTGTATCCTCAACATCCTTCTGTAGAAGACATTTCCGTTGCTTCAAGTCTGGGTCTTTTTCTGTTAATTCACCCCAAAATATTAATTCACCCCAAAATAAAAAGAATTTATATTTATTAAAATTCACACCAAAATTAAGAAAAGTCCTTAAAAATTTGTTCAAAAATGCATTCATTCTTACTTTTTGTCTTACGTCTCCAAAGGAACTCACACAAATAATAGTCTATCATGCTGCGATGAGTATCAAACATTGACTTGTTCTCCATTTTGGCGTTCCGCCAGGTGCTTTCGGTTGTCTGCGTGTGAGCTGATGTTTCTGGGTCAACGAAATTCATACTGTGATTTAAAGTCAGATGAATATATTTGGGAGCATCCTTCAAAGATGTATATCCTTTCGAAAATCCGACATAAACGTAGTCCCATGTTAAACAGAGCTTCGGAATGTGTTCAATAACATGGAGGTTGGTAACTCCAGCAGTTTCATGACAAGCTAAACAAATTTTGATTTAAAATTTATAATTTCAAAAGAGTGCCGAAAATTTAATAGAAAAAACAAACTTTGATTTTAAATTCATAATTCTTGGGGTGAATTAATATTTCCGATAAGTAACTTTATATATATATATATATATATATATATATATATATATATATATATATGTGTGTGTGTGTGTGTCTGTATACATTTTTTCAGCGTTCTTGCATTTTTTCAGTTTGGTAGGAGTGAGGAGTACAAAAACACAAAACACGCGAAGGCTCGGAATAAATGCTCGTTATTGTATTCAAAATCACAAACATCTCAAAGAGTCAAAACATGAAAACACCAAAAGAAAGCCCTTAAAAATAGCTAAGGAAGTGGCCGAAAGCGCTTGGGACAATGGACGGTATTGACAATTTTTGTACTCCCTCATCCTCACCAAAAGGAAAAAAATGTAAAAACGCTGGAAAATAAAAAATAAATACATAAATAAAAAAATAATAAAATTTTCCTTGTCCGTCATATTTAATGAAAGATGTTAAAAGAAAGGTCTCTGTGCATATATATATATATATATATATATATATATATATATATATATAGAGAGAGAGAGAGAGAGAGAGAGAGAGAGAGAAAGAAAGAAAGAGAGCTCAGATTCAAAGATGGCTGCCCCAAAATACATTTATCCCTTCTCCCTTTCTCAACTCATAACCTATAAATAAGACTGTCGTGAAGTAGCAAATAAACTAGCTGAGCAAAGACACCCATCAGAAAAAAAGGACTCGAAAATGGATGACGATAAAATCAACCAATCAAGAAACAGCATTAGGAGCTGCATGTGTCCACTATAAAATCCTAAGTCCCTCTTTTCTTCTCGTTAGTCGGCAAGCGACCGGTATTAACTGATCTAAAACCAGATCCGAATTTTACCATGAGATGGGTGGTACGCTGGTTACTGAAATGGACTAAGTTTTCATATTCATTTTTTGCGAAGCGATTAAAACTAATTTATTTCCTTATTCTCTGTCTAGAGGCTCGAAATAAATGTCTTTATTCACTTTCGCCTGCGTTTGCTAACCTCTTCATTCAGACACTAGCAGAAGCAGCAACCATTGCCGAGAGAAATCCGTACGCGTATCAGTCACGTGTAACCGACCTTCATGATGTGCTATGAAAACATTATAAAATCAAACTATCGAAGCAGGACCTCCAAAACCTCAACCAGCCTCTGTCTTTCATTAAAGTCAGACGAATATTCTGAAAGATTTATTTTTACTAGTTCGGTCAATGTCGCTTCGATGATCAATTTTCAAAATGTTTCTCTATTAAAATATTACATTTATTCGACGATATATTCAGTTTAAATACAGAAGGAGTCTTAGAAAAGGACTTCAAAGAGTTACACATTTTGGCTTATAGGAGTTGTTATTAGACAGGGAAGTTAGTTTTTGCGATGTAGCTGTCAATTTCAACTTCATTCAAGTTGTGTGTATGTATGTGCGTTTAATCCAATGTTTATAGAAAACTAAAAAAAATCTTTCAAAAATAACTTTATAATAATTTCAATAAAATATACTAATCTTATTCACTTCTCAAAATCAGTATTCCAATGACCAAATATATATAGTTTTTAAAGTTTAAAGAAACATGAAAATCGATTTGCCAAGGGTGTTGAATTGCGTGGTGAATATGTAAACAAGTGCGTGCATTACATGACATTAGGTGATCCACTTCTTGGTTGGGCCGAGGACTTTTCCGTATCTCTTCGCATTTATTTAAACATTTTTCGCCGCTTTCTTTGAACGTTTGTATCAGCAATTTGTCTTTTATGAATGCACATATTGAAGTATATATTAATAAATTTATACATGCATATATACATCTACAAATACATATACGGGATGAGTATATAGAGAAAAGTATTGCAATCGATTAGGCACCAGCCAAGAGACTCAGCGTTAGTTTCAAGCCTGTATGCTAGGCATTAATGTTGCATTTCGCTAATGCCTTTCGGATAGAAATGAACGTTGTTTGATGCAGTCACAACGCAAAATATCTTGATGTTGCTTGTCACTAACACGCCACGATAGATCATAGTTAAGAAATGAGATTTCCAATATATTAATGTATGTTCTATGTGGGAACGACGGTGTAAACTTAATACGCACACATACACTTTTCACCACTAAGCTGTTTTTAAAATATCATTGACATCCTTCAACAGTTGAATTATGAAAGATACACAGCCTCTTTGGTGTTCTTGCGAAAGATAATTATATAGCCAATGTGCGCATGCATAATGCAGCAACCATTTTTTTTTGTTTTATTTTAAAGAAAAGCGATTAGGACTTTTCAAAAATATTAAAACCTTTTTCTCATATTTGCAAGTAGAATTTACAGATGCTTTGAACAAGTGAGAAATAAATCCAAAATTTTGACTTTTGTAATACTTTGTGCGATGTGGCGTAATGGACAACGGCTCGGGATGAGACACCGAATGCCGAGTTCGAATTACATTCACTTACGGGAAAATATCCTTAGAAAAGGTATGACTATATCACTTCTTCACCCACATGCTATGGGTTAATAGCAGGATAGACTGGGTCCTATAGTGTTGGTTGGCAACCAGTCTACCGCATAAAAAAAACGGCAACGTACTCTGTGAAAATCGTCTGTCGTGTCAGTCTTAAATCAAAAGAGACATGATCGCCCAAGCGTGTATCACGTATGGCACTGAATACTTCACCAAAGGTTTTGTAAAATATCCACATGTGCGATGGATAAATTGTCGTCTAAATTACACTAAAATGAAAATAACACTGGCGTCTCATTTTAGCAGATATATTTATCAAAATTACACAAAAATATCTTCAAATACTAAAGAATAAATTTATACAATAAAATCTATTGGATTCAGCCAGGGACTCCAGACAACTTCGGAATCTCTTGTAACTCTGCTGGACGTTCTCCTTGTTTAAGTTGGTGAATGCTGTCATAATCCATGCCTTCAGTTCATCTTTGGTATCACAGGGAGTTTTGTTGGTTTCTCGCTCAACTGCACCCCATACATAATAATCAAGTGGGGGTCAGTCTGGAGAGTTATGTGGCCAGATGTAAGGGGCAATGTGGTCACAGAAACTGTCTGACAGCCATGATTGGGTTGTCCTTCTTGTTTGACATGTTGCAGAGTCCTGTTACCAGACATAGGGTTTTTCAGCAGATACTCTCTTGAACCAGGACAGCACTACCTCCTCAAGGCACTTGATGTAGGCCTCAGTGTTGAGTCTGAGGCCCTCAACAACAAATCCGGGAGATCATTTCTTAGAACAATTAGAATGAGATTTCCGACCTGCTGTACCTTCGTAATCACCAGTAGATTCATCCATCTCTTTCCGAATCCTCTGCACTGTCACCGAAACACTTTAAAATGTTAGTATTGGAGCTTCCGGCGCAAATGACAAGTAGTACAGCATGTCATTTCCCAATTTCTGTCGGAGTGAATTGAGTCATGGTATTCTTTTTTTCACAGACGCTGCCCAACTTACCTTGCTATACTGTGCAGTCGACAAAATCAAAATAAACAACGCGCATGCGCAAAATGAAAAAAATAAAATGGCGACAATTTATCCATCGTATACTATATATATATATATATATATATATATATATATATATATATATATATATATAATTGTAAGTGTTTTTAAACAGGCAGGTATTTATCACAATTTGTGACAGGTACGGATAATTCCAAGAAGGATATTAATCCAAGGACAGCTCAATGTAAATTAGAGGACATTATAATAATAATAAATCAAGAAAAAAAACTTAAAGCGCCAATTCGGTTATAATTTATTTCGTGAATATTATTATATTTATCTCTTCAGAACGAAAGTTCTGAATATTGATGGTGTATCTATAATTTTAAATTAATAATTTTAGTACTATTATTAATAGGTGTATCTTTATTATGTCTATCCTTCTATGTTTATATTCTAAATTTGTTCTCTATAATTATCGATATATATAGGATTACTTATTTATCTTTTATCTATGATTTTTTATTAAAAATCTTTCTATTTTACTTTATTTCAATTAATTTATTTATGTTGCATATAATTATTATTATTATTATTTATTAGAGTTATCTGTATTACACTAACTAATTTAAATTTGTGATGATTATTGTTGCCTAAAATAACAGGCTCTATCTATACTGTAACTCTTTTAAATCCGATCACACACTACATCATATGATGTAAAAACTTGATGAACCTTTTAAGGAAATAACTCTTGGCCAGGTCATTCTATTTTAGTTTTACTACTATCCCATCATTTATTTCTTCTTTCTTTCCTTTCTCTTCTTTCACTCTCTCTCTCCTCCTCCTCTCTCACTACCTCTATTTTAAAAATAATTTTATATTCGAAAATCTGTTTTTTTTTCCCTCTCCCCTTTTCTCTTCCTTCTGTTAATCTAATATATCCGCCCGGAGAAATTGTTTCCATTTATTAAGAATTTTTTGTCTGAAGAGATGAATATAAAAATATTCACAAAATAAATTATTACCGAAATGAATCTTGAAAATTTTTTCCTTTATATATATATATATATATATATATATATATATATATGAAGGTTGGAGGTGGAGAAAAATACAACGAACGTCGATAAAATTATTTTATCTTGAAAACGTTAAAGATGCAGGACGCTCAGCTTTAAATTTAATATTTTGACGCCCGGTGGAACAAGATGTTTAACAGCCGATTTAATTCAGATTCCTATCACTTTTGTTTTCAAATTTGTCAATATTGGTTATTTGTTTGGTTGTTTCTATCTATCTATCTATCTATCTATCTATCTATCTATCTATCTCCACGTCTTATATAGTGGAGCATTTTCCACCCTTCTATTTAAAATTAAAATAATGAAAACAAAATATAAAGATAAAAAGTAAATGGAAATGTTGAAGATGGAAAGCAATCTCAAAGTTTAAATAGAGGCGTAAGATATAAAAAAGAGATAGTGAGAGAAAAGAGGGTGATATATATATATATATATATATATATATATATATATATATATATATATATATATATATATATAGGTGGGGGTGGAGAATGAAAATAAAGAAATGTTTATTAGCCGCGAATACGAAAGCGTTATCAAGCCTGAAGTTATCCCATTAAAGTTGATGAATAAAAAGTCTCCCGTGCGGAAGTTTGGTCCGATTAAAATCACTTTGTTATCAAAAGGGTTGGTCCGGCCCGTGTTCTTTAGATGCTTTCGTTCTTATCTTGTGAGTCGGCAACGTTTATCTTGTGATGACTTATGCTTGTCTATAATCTGTCCCATGAGGCTTGATGGTAGAGGGTAAGCAAACGGGGAAAACATTATGTAGATTGTGGTGGGGCATATTAGAGGAAAGTGAAAATCATCGCATCGTACCATACACGTATACTTACGTACGCATTCCTGCAAATAGATAGCCATATCGGTTAATATCAATATATAGCCCTATATATATATATATATATATATATATATATATATATATATATATATATATATATATACCTTTCACTCAGCTTCTTCCATTTGTGAGGAGTAAGTTCCATTCATACATTTTGCTTCTGCCCCAGTGGAACTACCGAGAGTATTCGTCCCTGATCACTACAATCTTAACCTCCTCAAGTCGAGGGTCAACATTTATTTATCCTGCATATTTTTATAACCCATGCTTCCACCCTGTACACATCTACAACATCACCATTTAGTAACGCTCTCCTTTGAGTGGCTCTTATATTGGCTGAACAACTTATATATATTAATCATTTCACCTCAAGTAAGGTTATAAAGCCCCAAAGACGCAAAGGGTTGCTGAGAGTGAGAGAACAAGGTTAAAAATGATAGATGAAGACGATTGTCATAGCATTTAAATTTTGAATATTGTTGTTGACAGGGAAGAAAAAAGTCAGAAGAGAGTCCACAAGCAAAAAATTCGCGAATGGAAACTATTAGAATAGATCTTAAGGTTACATTTAGTGATTCCCACAGTAAAATGAAGCCTATCTACCAATTTAGTACTACTATTAAATTTATGAATCGAGTTACCAAAAAAATAAAGCTCATCAGAACAATCGCCATGAAAATATAGAAAAAGAAAATATAGGCACAGGGAATCTAGGTTACGATGGTGAGAAAGTGACAAGCCGGATTAGGACTGATAACATTGTAGATTCTTTTTGTGATTGCGTCAACAAACTCTCTTACAGAGATATATATATATATATATATATATATATATATATATATATATATATATATATATATATAATTATTTTTATAAAAAAAAAAATTATAACATAAGTATGTTATAAAATCACTACAAATATAGCCATTTTGTTTCAACACACTCTGTGTCTTATCAAGTGATGATGTTGAAAATAAAATAAATGGTTTTAAAAAGTTTCAGATTAATTAACGATCCTACACTAGGGGGAAACATTGTTGCAAAAGCTAGAATAACCAATCAAAACGAAGTATAGAATGATTCAAAAGTTTGACAACGAAATCATGTTATAATAGCTATTCAGATCTTTAAATACGTGTAATATTAAAAATAATTTATACTAACCAATAATTATAAAATTATATGATAAAATTTAATATTAAAATTAAAAACTGGCAATTTTAAAATCCAAATTTAATCACTATTAAGTTTAAAAACAACAAAATTATTGAGAAAAGAGAAAATATATATGTTTATTCAATTCATTTCTTCATTGAAATTACGTTCGACAAGACGCTACAATATATCCGGTCATTTGACAATACATGTATATATATTTTTTCTTTTCCCTTTCTTTTCCTTTTTTTTTTAAAGTGTGTGAATGTGGTCTTAAACTCACGCGCAAAAACAACAAAAACACAATCAGATTATAATACATAAACACCCAGACATATTTAGATGCACACACACACACACACACACACACACACACACAAAAACACACACACAAAAAAAAGGGCGAGACATAAAAACATCTCTACAGCCCTTATGAAAAAAAGAGACGTGTGAAACTAACACTTATACACACACACAGTTAAATGTGAATACACTCTACATACACATAAACACCGATAGATACACATACATACATCCACAGACAATGACATAGACAATCAGATATCACAACCAATAAATATTTCAGACTTAAATAAATGCTAACCACTTATTAAATTATAACTTAAGGGAGCAAATATACAAAGATAAAATGGTTAAAAAATAATATTATTTAATATATTAAAACGAAAATTCCAAACCATAAATATCAATAAAAATATATATTAATCATATAAGTTGATAATAGTTTCATTATATATTAGGCAAAGAAAAACAGGATAAAGAAACCCACAGATACATATATATATATATATATATATATATATATATATATATACATGACAACAAACACAAATTAACACACATAAACATACACTCATACATACATATACATACAGAAATACATACAAATAAATATATAAACATAAACATATACGCACATATACATATCTATGATAACAAGTACACATGCACGCATATACATATAAACCCTAAATACACACATATATACACAGATTTTTATGCACACATACTTACATATATAAAAACAGTCATGATATACCAAAGTTTCCATACCCACACATACACACAAACAAACTCATACATAATAGGTGCCAACACACACACATATATATACATACACAAACATACATAAATATATATACACACATACATACATATCTACAAATAAACATATATAAATATATCAATCTACAATAACAACTACCAATATATACATGCATACATAAAAATACAACAACACTCAACCAAATACATATATAAACGTACTAACATATTGATACATAAATATACCTTCAA
>CAHIKZ030001458.1:1902500-2005000 GCA_903632075.3 Acanthosepion pharaonis | reverse complement strand
TCACTAATTTTTTTTTCTTGTCTGATCTAAGTAATAAAATATTCAAATGGCAATTTACATATTATTTTTTCTTTTTGTATTGCAGTGTCATGGACTAATTGGAAGATGTAAGAAAAAGGTAAGTTAGATATTTAAGTTAAAAAATATTCATGATAAAAATATGATCAGCACTACTTGTGCGATTACCAGTCAGATATATGTTTAGGTGATTATGTATCTGACGAGGCAGATTTTTTTTCCCACAGTAGGTTGCCAGTTCTTTCTGCAGTAGACCAGTTGCCATCCAACATAGAATGTATGGTCTGTCCTGCTATTTACCCATATCTCTGGGGGAAGAAGAGGATTCATAATTTTCCAAGGGTATTAGCATGTCTGTAATGGATTCAACAGGAATTCAAACTTGGCATCAATTCGGGAACGGAGCCGCTATCTATTATTTCTGGTGTTGTGGAGTAATGGATAGCAGCTTAGAATCAGATTAGTTTACATTAAATAATGCAAATTGAGCCTATTGTAGATAAGGAAAACTATATTTACTAATCAAAAATATAAAAGCCAGTACAAATCATTTTGCACCCAGATTTTAAAATAATTTTAATTTTTCATGTACATAAAACCTTATGTAACATATTTTGAAAGGTATTTCTTGTCCATACATGACATTATCAGAAAAATAAGAGCAATAACTATATTAAATTTAAAGTCAATATTCCTAAATTAGATTATGGAATATTTTCCAAAATTTTTAAGATTATTGAGTAATTAAAATTATAAAAAAAAAAGGCACTCATCATTTTCTTAAATTATGTTTTACAGATAAAGTCTCCGTAGAACAATCTGTCACCATTTTGGCAGTTATGTAAAATGATGCCACATGTCAGTTAAAACATGACTGCTGCTTGTTTTTTAAAAAGGCATTTTTGGTGTTATTTTAAAAACAAATTAAATAATTTTTTTCAAATTATACTTTAATTCAGCTAATATTCCTCAAATAAAATTTCAGAAAAGTATATTTTATTTTAGATGATTTTTTAATACAGAGAATTACATTAGGAATGAAAGACTACTAAAAAAGGGTGCTAATCAGCTATTTTAGAAAAAACAAAAAATTGATTCCACTTCTATAATTTATGTTTGAAATACACCATAGTATTTTTGGTTACTGTAAATAGTAAATTTAATGTTTTTGATGTCAATGAAAGCTTCAAGAAAGCTTTTCATTTATAAAATTTGTTTTAAATCATTCTATCATTTAGTGAAGGTTTTGCCTTTATTGCTTGGCTTTATATATTAAAAGTTCAATATATAACTATGTTCTTTTTATATATTTGTATTTCTGCCATAGATGGCTGGAAAATGTACAAACATATGAACAACTAGACATTTGGCTAGGTGTCATCAAATTTGTGAATTTAATTAAACAAACAGAAAAACACCTCAGACCAAGTCCTCTGCACACACATCAAATGTGAATGATGTTTTATTTCCAATGAAACTGCAGATTTTTGTGTCTGTTTCAAAGACATTGATCCATTTCTGATAAAATATCAGTTTATATCGATAAAATATTGCTTCCTTTCCTTTGGATATATTTTTTAGCATGATCATGAAACTGTTAAGATTTGCAAAGGAAGAGCAAAAAGATAATTTTCCAAATGAATGAATTCATCGTATTTGTCAAACCCAAACATGTACAAGGATTCTTAGAAAATATTGAGTGCAGATTTCTGGTAGATAGGGCTATGCAAAATTTATCCAAAAAAGGAAATGTGTCAACAAAAGATCTGTTTGCATGCAGAATTGCAAATTGAAAAAATTTAATGTTCATCACCATCATTGAGAAACTTTTTGGCAAAATCTCACCTTAGATGTCCTCAAAAGGTCATTTTTGCATGGCTTTTAACCCTAGATCCATTATGTTAAAATTTTTTTTTTTAGAAGACAACTAAAGAGATGTCTTTCTCACATAGTGGATTAAAAAATAAGTTTGACTAGTAATGACAGCAACAGTCAGTACAAAGAGTTTGAGGAGGAGGGTGCCAAATATTACTTTCAAGAATTTTATATAAGTATGAAGATATATACATTTTATTCTACTATTCTTTATCTATATACAAATAATATCAAAAACTAAAAGCTGTTTTAGATTGCTGGTACTCAACAGGCCTCAGTGGAAAGAGGTTTCCCAGTCAATAAGGAAATTTAGACAATATGAAACAACAAACCCTGGTCGCACAGTGCATATTTGAAGACACCACAGTTGGAGGTGCTGGGAATGTTCCCATGACTAAGACTCTTCTGCAGTGCTTTCAATGCCAGAACAGCATATATTTATATACCTATGCTCAGAGTTAAAAAAAAAAAAATGGCATATAAGAAGCAGCTGAACAAAAAATGGAAATATATGCTTATGGAAATTGAAGAACTGAAAACCAAAGAACATAAGCTTGAAAGTTGCATATATATATTGCTATATATATATATAGCTATGCAAAAAAAAAAATGATATATATAGAATATATTTATTGCAAAGTATATGCCATGTGAAGACCTGTAGAGGACAAATCAATAGAGATATCAAAATTGGTAGAGGAGCTGAATGCTAAACCACCAGATGAACTGAAAAAATGTTAACATCATTGTGCTTTGTGCCATGTGTAGTTTTTTGTGAAAATTTCATTTGTAAACTGTTCATTAAAACCATTATACTTAACTTCACAAAAAAGTGCAGCAGTCAAGAATTTTTGTAAATTCACAAACCAAAGTAGTTGAGATAGTTGAATTGTGTTGCATTAAGAATTAAAAGTGTGCAATTCAGAATTGTCATATGTATTAGAACTCCAAACTGTAGACTGCTACAAAAATGTGTAACATAACCAAGCTCTGTATTCAGTTGTGTTTTAACCTTCAACACTTGGATTTCTTTTAGATTCTTTCAACTGACCCATGTGACATGAATTATTGGAACCAATCTGGAAGAAATCTTTAAACATCTGTTAAACTATTAAAAGATAAATCCTAAAGTTTGTGTTTTTGAAATTGATGACTATTCACTGTGTGTGTGTGTGTGTGTGTGTGTGTGTATATGTTTGTTTGTTTAGTTTGTTTTGTTTCAGCCATTGAAATATAACATAGTCCTGGAATTTTTTACACAGATCTATATACCCTGAAAGAAAAGATAATTTTGAAATAATTTGTTTATGGTAATTATCTGACATTAATTTCTAAACTTTTTACATAGAAAACTAGGTTTTTGGGTAAATAGTATGAACTCCTATTTCATTGAGAACATAAAATGCTGAAAAAAATTAAAATCCTATTCTCATCACCTATACATATCATTAAAGTCTATTTTTTTTTTTTCAGTGTTTAAGACGATAACGGTAGAGATGACAGACGTCACCAAATGGAGATGATTCTCCTGGAGGTGATTCTCCTGGAGACAATCCGAATGAATATTTTGTTATTCATATACCTAGGCCTTAAAATTGAAATATCTTCCAACCTGAAAATAGTCAACATTTTGGATATTACACTCAATCGATCGAATAATACCTAAACCCTTCCATAAAGTTGATCAAACACCCTATACATCAACATCCACTCTAACCACCCTAAACATGTGATAGATCACATCCCCAAAACTATGAATACAAGAATAAATAGGCTATTTTCTAGCCAAAAAATCTTTAATGATAATAAATTTATATACAATCAAGCCCTCAAAAATAGTGGTTTTAGACAAGAATTAAACTTTTAATGGAGAACTTGTAAATCAGAATAATAACAGAACTAAAAACAGAAAGAGGAAGGTAATATGGTTCAACTCACCATATTGCAGACTCTCTCGCATTGACATTGGAAGTTTCTTTCTGAAATTAATTGATAAACATTTTCACAGTAAACATCCACTACATAAAATTTTCATTAGGAAGACTCTGAAAATTAGTTACTCATGTGTTAGAAATATGGAGAAAATCATATCTTCCCATAATTGTAGAATACTTAGAAACTACCACAGTAATAAAACTCAATCTAGTAACCCTACCTGCAATTATAGGAATAAAGACCATTGTCCAATCGGGGTAAATGTAAGTATGAAAATGTAATATATGAGGCAAACAATCTTTCCCGAGGAAAATATAAACGAGAAAAAAAGATATATAGGTATATCCGCTGGTGAATGGAAGCAGCGTCTATACAACCATAGACGCTCATTTAGATATAGATGCCTCAGAAATCAAACTTCCTTATCCAAACACTACTGGGATCTGGTGGATAAGGATTAACCCCAATTTTGAAATGGAGATACCTCTCAAGAGCCAGAACACCTAATAACTTCCGCGATCGGTGTGATCTGTGCATGGCGGGAAAAATCTTCATTATCAAAGATAAGAATCAAGATGAACTGCTGAATCTTCGTAATGAGATATTTTCTAAATGTAGACATAAAAACGATTCAAAACATAAACACCGTTTTGTAACATGTTGTCACTTATGTCAATTCCATCTTGGTTCAATAACATGGGGCATGACATTTTAATGGAATGACTATTATGTTTATTATGTTTATCTCTATATGTATCATTGTGTATGTTTATGTGATGCGCTATGTATTTATTTTCTTTTTTACCCCCAAATTTTTAAATTGTTACTTTAAATTTTAGATTTTAAATTTTAATTCATATATATATATATATATATATATATATATATATGTGTGTGTGTGTGTGTGTCTGTGTGTGTGTGTGTATATGTGTGTGTGTGTGTGTGTGTAGCTGTGTGTGTATGTGTGTATATATGTGTATATATGTAGGTGTGTGTATATTGGTATATGTATATGCATGTATGGATGTACATGTATGTGTATATATGTATATTTATGTATACGTATATGTATGTACATGGAGATGGATGGATATATATAGATGTGTGTATATATGTGTGTGTATGTTTTGGTATGTATGTACTCATATATATTTGTATATGGATGTATATGTACGTATATAAGTATGTATATATAGTTAGACGGATAGATACAGGGATACATTGTTTATTTGTTTAAATGGGTGTATGTAATTGCATAGAAATGTAAGGTTTTAGGTATATATGTTTATGTGCACGTATGCGTATGTCCGTATGTATATATGTGGGTAGATGTGAATATATATGAAGGACTGGATGCGTATGGATGTTTGTGTGTATATATGCATGTATGTGTGGGTGTGTATTTTTGTATTTATATATATATATATATGTATATGTATGTGTATGTGTGCATGTGTATATATATATATATATATATATGTGTGTGTGTATATGTATGTATGTATGTATATGTATGTGTATGGATGTGTATGTGTGCACATATATATATGTATGTGTGCATGTGTATGTATGTTTATGTATGTGAAAAGGGTGTGTATATGGATATAGGTGGATATGTGCATATATGTGTATATGTATGTATGTGTCTGTGTATATATATGTGTATATGTATGTGTGTGTATGTATGTGTGTGTATATATATATGTATATATATGTGTATATATATGTATATGTGTATGTGTGTGTATGTATATGTATATATATGTATATATATATATATGTGTGTGTATGTGTGTATGTATGTATATATATATATATATATGTATGTGTGTGTGAATGTGTGTGTATATGTATATATGTAGGTGTAATTATTTGTATGTTATAGGCACAGTATTTATTAGAAAGCGCTCAGTATCAGAGATAGAGCTAACATGTTGAACCAGATGTATGTATATGTGTATATGTATATATATGTATGTGTGTGTATGTGTATATTTGTGTGGATATGTGGATATATTTATATATGTGTGTACATGGGTATATGTATGTGTGTATGTGGGTACACGCCTTTATGTATCTATATACGTGTATATGTTATTGTGTGTGTGTATTCGTATGTGTTTTTGAACATAAAAATATAGGTCCTTGCTAGATTAGATAATCGTTATATTTATTTTTTATATGTTTATATTTCATTTGTAACCTGTAGTCGGTATTAAATTTGTCAAATTTTCTTAATTACACAGCGACACTTTCAGTAAATGTTCTTCAATTTTACTTTACTTCGCCCCATCTCTCTCCCCCACCTCTTCTTTCCTTTCCCTCCCTCTGATTCTTATCTTCAACATTAGATCGTCTATGGTGTGTGTATGTCACCGCGAAATGTATCTTTATGCATTAGACATCCGACAACATTCATATTTCTCTTACTTAAACCCCTTCCACTCACCTCTCCTAAAATTCTCTCTGTTAAGGTTTAATCTCCCTCCTTCTCTAGTCTGTTACCCCTCATACTTACACTCTCTCTAAATTCTGTTTTTATTTCCGGAGTTGTTTTTTTTGTTTTCTTTTTGAATTTGTATGTCTGATGAATTGGATCGTATTTACGATTCTAATGGAATAAATTATGACCATGGAATATTAGTGTTTAAGCCTTTTTATTATATATATATATATATATATATATATATATATATATATATATATATATATATATCAATCAGAAGATGGAAAACTCTAGTACGAAAAAGACTGAGGTATATTCTTTGCTTCGTCTTTGGCATTTATTTGCACCGACTGAGTGTATCACTATTTCCGCAAAGTGTGGATGGTTCTGCACAAGCCTTCACCACTTTAATCAAATCACTTGTGTGGGTTTTCTGGCGGTTTACCTTGATTCGTTCTTATAACTCAGCAGTTTTCAATCTGCTTGTCTGAATCATCTTCAAGAAGCAAGAGCAAGATCTAAAAGGTCAGACGATCTAACAGTGATCACATCTCACAATCCTCACTCTTGCTCTATATGTGGCCCCCTTTTAAATCACTAGCGGGTCTTAAGTGCCACTTAAGATTATCACACAAAATTTGATAACTGAATAATCAAGCTGTCAAATCCTCATACGTCGAAACCGACGGGAGAGTCCATTATTATATATATATATATATATATATATATATATATATATATATATATATGTGTGTGTGTGTGTGTGTTAGTGTGTGTGTGTGTGTGTGTGTGAGTGTGTATGTCTCTCTGTGTCTGTATTAATGATCATCATAAAATCCATTATTAATTATAAAAATAATTATTATTATAGATTTCCACCTATTAATGCCGGTCGTCCTATTTTGGGGACAGGGAACATTAATGGTTTAATGTATGTTCAAGCCAAAATTAAGTTGTAGACAAAAACCATTTATTAAAACGTGAAAATAAAAAGACGAAAATGGATAAAGACATACCATACAAGAACTTTGTGTGAGCTTGCGTGTTGAACATCGAAAAATGAATTCGAGTTAAGGATTGTCATATAGCGCGGGTTCTATATAGTGCATATCCATTGTACAACAGATATCTCTACAATCTACATCAACCATGTTTTTTCTTATTTGTAACTGGCCTGCACAAATAAATGTTGATTTATGCATATGAATATGTAGTTTCGATTGAGTTTTACAGCTTATCAAACATTTGTGGGTGATTTATAGCCGAAACATACTGTGGATTGTAAGAATAATAAGTTTTTGGCGAATTAATATTGCATTAATAAGAATAACATTTTTTTTCAAATGCAAGTCCAAGTATTTAACTTAAAACTGGGGTAGGAGATCTTTTCCCAAATGAATGTAAAGGACCTGAACTTGGCTCTCCGATTTTTCATTCCGAGCCATTATCCATTACACTAGGCGCACATCCAGACATATGTAGACAATAACACTGATAGTTGTACGCATAAATTTTTTATTTATTATCTATCTCACGTCTAAGCAGAATTACTTTTCATTTCAGACATTCTAAGGAAAAAATTAAGAAAAAAAAAAAAACGTCGTATTTCTCATTTTCTTTCTTATATACACGCGCACATGCAGACAGTACGCAAATGTACATATACACACGCGTTAAAGTGTAATAATCACGGAACTGATGGAAATGTAACGTCTGAAAGAAAATGAAAAAGGACTGAGTCGCTCATGAGAAGCTCATGTGCACATGCGGATATGTACATAAAGTGTGTATTAAAATATTTCAATATGGGTAAATGGAGTTCATGAATAGTTGTAAGTGATCAAAAAGCAGTTTAACGATTACCAGTCAATGACGTATTTAGGTGGATCACAGGACACAATCAAGTGAACACATCCCCGATCATTTTGCCAGTCTGCATCATGCCGTCTTAACAAGTATGGTATTTGGCCTCAAGATGTCTGTGCTACACACTCATACTCTAACTTCAGCCTGTAAGTCTACGCCACAGGATTCACCAGGGTCCAATTATTCACATCACGGGAACGGATGAGCCGATGTGTCTGGTGTTGTAGTGTTAACAAAGGCAGCCTCGTCCGTCCCCTGCCCTTGGAAGCTAAATAATGCAAAACTGGCCTGATGTAGATAGGCGTGTCGTTTATTTAATTTCGATGTGATTTCAGCCAGTATCGCCTTTTTTGTTATTGTAAAATTCTAACTATATGTCACTGATCATGATCATTAAAGACATTTGGTCGTATACTATGCTGTCCATCAGGTATTTCTTGTCCACTGGTGACATCGTAGATCGTAGGATGACAAATTCCCTGACTAATTCCAGAATGAAATGTCCCATCCATCATACCCAGTTGGAACTGCGGTAATTCATATAGCGTTGCCATGAGATGGCTAGTCGATGTTCTCAGTGACTTACCGGTTATCAGAGAGTAACTGATAAATGTCTAAGTATTTCCATGAAATTAATGTACAATGGCGCCACATATCTTAACATACTCTCATCACCTGCTTGAAGGTCGGTTTTTATAATATGTAATGAACAACGGAAATTCCATTTCTTTTTTATTTGTGGTTATTTGAGATTGCCTTTTCAAAGGAAATTTGAGTTTTCACTGTAGACTTATAAGGTGTGTTGGTTCCAGATCGGCTTAGGAATGACTGCAATAACATCCCCCTCACTAAGTTTCTAGAGAAATCGTACAGATGCGTGCGGGATTTCTTTCTAGATTTTCTTCCAATAAGACTTCTCGGCCTCATCCGCCATATTATTGTTCTTTCTTTTTTTTGATGTCAGAATGCTACGATCACTTGTCTGTATCCCTTTTGTGTACTAACATCATTCTTCATTTGTGAACGTTTTGCCTTATTACTGTTGCTGTGCCTACTTGCATATATATATATATATATATATATATATATATATATGTGTGTGTGTGTGTGTGTGCATATGTTTATATATACATATATATGTATACATATATGTATATATACATATATATTTGCACATATGCACACACACACACACACACACACACACACACACACACACATATATATATATATATATATAATCTGTTTAGTATTATCTTTGTCGTGTTCTTTTCTTTCCTTTCTTATGGTTTATTGGAAATTGTGTCAATACTTTTTGTTGGATATTTACATTTAACTATGGCCAATTATTCTACAATGTGATTAATCGGAGCAGATCGACTCCTATATATGTGACCCATCGTATACCGAAGCACATTTCGCCAATCAGAGTTTAGTAAATAGATAATCAGTTTGCTGATGAATTGAGTAAACCTTATTAATATATTGATTGTCCAGAAAACCCGTTCGATTTTGATATTAATTTTATTGAAAAATATATTTCCTGTTTTGTAACATCCTTTCAGTGACTTGATAATTCGATCTCCTAGGAAATGTTTATTTTTGAACGAAGAACAATTCAGAAGGTATTTATTTTTTTCATTAATACACTTCTCAGAATATCAGAAAATATTTTAATCCAAATGCGTAACAATGGAAACTTAATGGCAATTTTTAATTCGGCACCTAACATATTAGGATAATTATGAAGCTGATCTCACAGGCCGTTATTTCCATAATTAGATGCTCATTGCGTCTTTTATTATTATTATTATTATTATTATTATTATTATTATTACACTATACCGTCATTTAAAGAATTTGATAAAGATGAACTTAGTAAACATACTGCTCGAAAATGGCTCAGGAGATATTTAATCAGCAATGAGCCCCACTAAAATGCACGAAAACCGGTAGTAAATATCAATAGTAACCAATTAAGAATTCTGTTGAATCTAATCTGCTCCATAAATGTCAGATCTTTTACATTAAGGTTTAAAGTAAGCGATGGATCGATGATTAGCATCGGAAAAAATGCACATTTGCGAAATAATTAACTTTTGAACTCAGTGAATAATCAGGTCACTGTACATATGTATCTAGTAACTGCTTAATGTATAATGACACAATCCATTTTAAATATTGCATAAAATGTAATTTACATCTTCGCATCGCATAACGTCATTTAAAGTAAATTTTAAGTTAAATTAAAAGTAAAAGTAAAAATGAAATTAACTTACAAACTAAATTGTAAATTAAATTAAAAGTAAATTAAAAATGAAAGTTAAAATTAAGAGTAAAAATTAAATTAAAAGTAAGAGAAATTTGATATCAAATTGTAAATTTAAGTGTAACACGAATCCAGTCACCTATGCAGAAGATGAATGCTTATTAAAAAAAAAAAGGAAATTAATGGACATTGCTATCCTTCCATTAAAATGTGTGATCAGATGACATGTTACAGGAAAAGTCCACACCCAATATCAACTCCTTACAGAAAAAACAAAACGAAACAACAGGTACAACAAAAATAAAACAAGCAAATGAAAAGAATGAAGCAGAAAAAGTGTTTCTGGCACTCAAGGTGTTGTCGAGGTTGTGAAAATCAACTTAATGTTCTTTAAGTAGAAAATAAATGTATGTGTGTGTCCGTGTGTGTGTGTGCGTGTGTGAAATAGAGAAATAGATTGAGAGAAAGATTGACAAACAGACAAAAGGAGTAGAAAGTTACGACGAAGAGATGAAGTAACCGTGTGGGAAAATGAAGCGCTTTCACTTGATAAGATGGTATTACTATAGAGATAAACGTCGTTTGTATGGTCGTACTGGGCCAAATGATGATCTATGGCAAACTCCGATAACATACATATGGCTGCATCCTTTTACTCTTCCTTCAAATGCCATCAGTATCCCCACTGCCAACACATAGAAACAGTATAAGATTAGTGAAGCGGTTTTATCTCTATGAAATTGTATTACTATTGTAATCAGTTCTGATATCTGATCTTACCACACATTTACATACATACAGGCATATAAACATAAATACGATTCGTTCGTATTTATGTTTATATGCCTCTATGTATGTAAATGCAAAGTGTTGTTAAAATATACCGTGTTATGAGGGTGTGCTGAAAAGTTCTTGGCTTGAACAGGAACGTCTTTAAAAGAATAAAATCTGATGTTTGGTCAGAAAAATTTTCAGTACTTCCGATCTATCTATCTACATATACATACATACTCACACGCACACGTACAAACACACACACATATATACATATATATATATATATATATATATATATATATATATATATATATATATCTCTCTCTCTCTCTATATATATATATATATATATATATATATATGCTGTATATATATATATATATATATATATATATATATATATATATATATATTAATTAGAAGATCCACGCGTGCTTCTTATAGTATGTAAAATAGATAAGTTGGTTAATATATCAAGGGCAAACGAAAGGGTATCAATGTGATCAGCACGAAAAATATTTATTAAATATTAATTATTAACCACATGAGATAAATGAAGCACATTTCTCATACCCTTTCTTTTGCCCTTGATATATTAACCAACCTATATATATATATATATATAGTTTTGCAATTTTCGTTGAAAACGACTGACAAGGTGTGGTGGTTGAATTTTCTTTTATATAATTTCTCATGTGTTTCTATAAGTTTTTTTTTCTTTAATGGATATAAATTATATAAAAATTGTCCGAATATTTTCCAAGCTTTTTCGGCCATTATCAAAGATGAATTTTATTTTACTTTTAACTAAATATATGGATTGTTTTATGCATGTATCTAGAGTTATAGGAATGTTTTTTTTCAACACAGTCAGCACATTGTTGATATTATTGAGTGTTGGCTTTTTCTTTTTTTATTAGTAATGCTTCCATTATTTTTAGCCTTTTTGTACATATCGATGATGCTATTATATTCGTATTAACAACGAATATGTTACAGATAGAGTTTGGTAGGTCCCCTTGTGGATTTAAATGAGACCTAATTGTAACGAGAGACTTCTTGTTAAACATGCTGTATTATATCCAATATATTTTTTTACGAATTTGGATTGGTCAGGAATACAGCTCCTTAAGAGACATGTACATTCCTAAATAATATTGGTTCTCTGTAATTTGGATCTTGCAGGCGAATTATTTTGTTTGACGGTGAGATTTTTTTGTAATAAATAATTATTTATTTTTTGTTTAAAGCCATTAAAATATTGGATACAAAATAAATCTTGCTTTGTTTACGTTTACGAAGAATATTCTGAGAGGAGAAGATGTGCTTTCTTTAAAAAGGTAAAACAGAAGCTTCATGAATTATGCCGGTCTTCCTGGTGCAGCCGTACCGAATCAAACGAAGATTTTTCCTACAGAAGGGGACGCAGATTCGATCCCTGCCGGTGGGGAAACTTTCTTTATTAAGATTTCTCGAATACGCAGGCCGACAGACGTAATACACAGCGCTTAAAACAGAATTCAAATACTAGTATCCACTATAATAACGTTTGAAGTAATAAACATGTCAGATTAAAAACAAATCCATTTATTCTTTAGAAATGCATACAATTCTGTATCCATTATTTTTTTCGGGCTGCAGTTGCACAATTAACCAGTTTTGAATAAAGAGATGTCCTTCTCCTCGACTGGTTGTAAATCAAAGCTAGGGAGCCCAGTCTGCCCAGAACAAGGGAGTTGGTGGAGAAGAAATGGATTCATGTCTTTTCAAAGGTATTTGTGCGAAAGTGAGCACAACAAACTCGACTCGAATTTGAACAATGGCGACGAGGATGAGATCCATTGTTGAAACTTGGATAAGCATGGAATAATAATAATACAACACAAAATGTACGTAAACAAAATGTATTGAAACAAGGAAAAGGTACACAATATTTACAGTTAGTTTTGGTATATTCTTGGGAAGACTGTTCCTGCATAATGGGTTGACTAAATCGCAGTCGGGCAGAGTCTCTGGATTCGATCTCTTCTTACTACTATCCCGTCTTCCGGTACCAACCCATATTTATATGGTCGGTACTCCACTTATGTAAATTAGGTGTATCGTACCACAACACTTCCTCTATAAAATTTGTTTATGACGGTTACATTTCTAATGCTTCTGGTTTTGTCATTGATGTAATGAATATGCATATACTTGGGTTCCCCCTCACAAGTAATATGATTGGCTGGTGTCAGCCATAAATACAGACTGATGTAGAGGTACAGGGAGGAAGCCTATTGGCTATGCCTATTGTCTTCGCCTATTGCCTACGCCACTGCCTACCACTACGATGAGGACCAGTTCATTACGGTTACCTGCTAGATTGTTCTATTCGGTTACAGTAGTCCAAAACCACTTTGCTACTTCGAACAAATATATCCCTTTCCGGGACATATCAGTCATCAATTATGAAGTTATTAAAATGTTTTCTTTACCCACTTGAATTTTTTAGAATCCGTTTAAAAATTTTCGTTTTTGAAAAATGAATTCACAATTTTCATGGCAATACTGTTTCGATATATTCGAAATATACTCGATAGGTTATAGTGGAGCTGGATGAATAATTCTAATTTGAGTGCTGCACATTCTGTAGATTCTTCTTAGAACTTAATTTAATGCGACTTTTGATTAACCGTAATGTGTCAGTATACTCCAAAGTTACGGAACATATGTTGACCATCATCAGTGACGAAAGTAGTTTATTCTTTAATAGTAATGTGTTCACTGATCATCGGTTAAATTATTATTCAGCAAGACATTGGAATCATGGACACAAAGCAATTTTTCACGAAATACAAGCCCCGAAGTAGAGGGTTACCGAAGGAGATTGTTGTATGAGCAGTAAGAGTCAAGAAGTGTAGCTTATGAGGTTATGTAGGAAAAATAACGGTTAGATCTAGACTTGAAGATGCTGAGACTACAATGGTCTGGAAAGCATCCTCTTAGGAGCTTGTTCCACAAAGTAGTGGTTGTTGGAAGAAGCTATCCGATGAAAACTTCCTTCTTAATTATGGAATACGAAGGGAATAAGGATCGTTCGTACTAATGTACGTGTCATAGAAGGTCTTAGCTGTGAATGTTAGAACTTGAAGAATGTAGTGCGTCAGAACATTTGCCATGGAAATAGCAATAAAGAAGTAAGAAGCTTGTCACATTTCGTCTGTATGAAAGAGCATGTAGGAAACATTTTATCACCCAACACGCTGTGTAGACGCTTTCAAAAATGGAAAGTGAGGCTACGGCAACTCCAGCCGAGTTATGACAGCAGTACTTCATTTTCAGTCTGATCTACCTCTTGTAAAAGTAGAGCATAGTAAGAGAATTCAGGTACTTAATGGAGCGGTACAAGGGATCGTCCATTTTTCCGACACCATTGCTTCGATGCATATTCTACAGTGATATGATTTATCAACTTATTTTGACTTGTAACGAGTATCTTGCATTTTGGATATCAGTTGTTTTATTGGCATCATTTTTTAGAATGTATGTCGATGTAACTGTAATTGTTCTGTTTGTATTTATCAGTAATACCGTTGAGGACATGTATAGTGATAGCACCAAGTAGAATACAATATCTATCTATCTATCTATCTATCTATCTATCTATCTATCTATCTATCTGCTTTCTTGAGGTTATACGTGTGTAAATTAATCCCTTTAATAAAATGCTTGCCAATACTTTCGGCTTAATTGTACATCAATCAGCTGATTATTTACCCGATTTTATTTTTACAGTGTAGGAGAATTAAAAGGTATCTTTAATTTTGTTATAACATAAAGAATTGCTAAAACAATGGTTATAAGTTCTTCCAAAAACATGAATTGTGAATGTATCCTATTACTATTTCCGTATGATATAGTTATTGGTCATTTAAGTATAATTGTCATACGTGTCTTTTTAATTTGAAATGAAAATTTTACTGGAAATACATAGCTTCTTGTTAGCGAATATCATTATTCCTTTAGCTTTTTAACCTGTTATACTAACATAAACATCATCATATAAATTTGTCTGTTGATTGCTTAGAAATTCAAACGAATATAAAACAATACTTGAACTACAAATATTACTAGTGTAAAACAACATCGAATATGGTGCTGAGAAACATGATGAAATGAATGGTGAGCCTATAGGTTAGGCTGAATTTTTCTATAAAGCTGTTGAGTTTTCGTGGCTTTGTCAGTGTGTTAATCTCGGCTTCTCTGGAGCACACGTGACATCAGATTATTTTCAATCCACACCGTTTTCTCATTGCCGTAGAATGACAGTTTAAATAAAGTTGCGATTAAAAGCAGCTAAGACGATGGAAAATGTGACACAGAAATACCAAGACACATTCGAACAGCAAAAGTGAATGCTGGACATTTTCCTCATAGTTGAAGAGGAGGCAATAGAGATGTGGTTCTACAAAAGAATGCTTAGAATACAATGGACGGAGCATGTGAACAAGGAAGTCTTAAAGAAAATGGAAACAAAAAAGAAACGTAGAATAAAAAAATAGACAGTTTAAAATCTGGGACACAAAATTCGCAGGACATATTCAAAGCAAGAAGGGTGGAGGGGAACAGCAGGTGACCTACCTAACAATAAACGGGTGGTAGTAAGGGAACAAACATTACTTAGATCTACGAAGGATAGGAAGTTGTGGAGAGACATGATAGCTCACATTCCGAAGGGAAACGACACAGGAGAAGGTGATGATGATGATGATGCTGAAGAAGAAAACGTTAAGATGAAAGTAAAAATTATGAAAATTATTCATAATAGAATAAAACATGTTTTTATGAACTTGTTTACTAAAAAAGAAATCGTAATTGTCATGAATTTCACTAGTGACTTGACTGGCTGACAAAAAAAAATTCTTTATGATTGCTTCAGATCCGAACATTTCTTTCCTTTTGTGAATATGTGGGACTGTATTTAATTGGGAATAGAATCAAAACCCTTATATTCAAAGTGGAATCGGCGAGCCGAGTACGAATTCGTAGCTAGTCTTTTGCATTCACTTTCGCACAAATATCCTTTAGAAAGGCATGAATCTTTTTTTTTTCTCCTCAACTACGATCTATTCTTTAAATAACAATGTAGATTGGTTGTTATCCAAGGCTAGAAAGCCTTGGATAACAACGAGTCTAAAACTCTGAATTTAAAACTGTGGCGAAGGTAACGGGAAATCTCTCCAGCACCATTCCCAAGAAGTAATGGCAATTCATAGATAATAAAGGGAATAAAAGAATCTGTGAAAAGCTAGGATCGACTACGTCCTGGAGAGACATGTCATTATAAAAAAGCCATACGTTTGAACATCCTTAATGAGTTTTGTTGTATGGCAAAATGAATACTTATATTTTATTTACGCGCTTGGCGACCTCTGAAATAAAATAAAACAAAAAAAAAAAAATAGAAGATAAAACAAATGAAATCAACTCTCAACAAAATCATTTCTGTTGTCCTTACATTTCTGCTTTTTCCTTTAACCTCTAATGACTCGCTACTTTAATGGCTACCCTCTTCTTTCTAACTCCAACAGCTGACTATCTCTTCTTTATTGAATTGATCCGTCACCCACAGGGGGCATAACGCGATCTTAAGTTCCTCTTCACTGATGGACATGCGAGCGGCCGCCAAGCCGATAAGAACTTACTATTTTTTACTTATCAGCAAAGTCTTATCTATTGGCCTTAGTATAATCCGTTTCTAATAGCCGTCCTAATGATCATATTTAGTTTATATAGCAACGCGCACAGGCAATAAACGAATATAAATTCGGCGCAAGGCGTTAATGTTTTCTATTTATTTTTTTGTCGAAGAGGTAACCAACAAAAACGTAAGTTTGGGACCATTTATTTTGAAATCCACGAATCTGAATTCACCGCCCCTGTCTCGCCTAAAAAAAAAAAAAAAAAAAAAAAAAAAAAAAGAAAACAGCACGCACAAGCATTGACGCATGCGTATACGGTCACTCCAGGAGGTTGAGGAGGGGCCAGACAAGTGCCGACACATGTACCATCTATATCTACACATCTATCTATTAATCAAGCCATTTATCTATGTTTATATTCTCTTATCTCTCTGCACAAACATTCATATGAACAGTTCGCTTTCTAATTCTGCAGATGTTCAGATGGCATTTTTAATGTCTCCGATAGCCTTTCTCTCTCTTCTGTTCACTCCTGGGCTACAAGTCATAGCAACATTATTACAGCACGAATAAAACGTACGAACATCTTTGAATATGTATGTACACCAGTTCAGTTGGCAATGTTGGTGCCAGTCTCTATCTCTGTTTACATCGGTAATTCTAGATGCTCTTTACGCGCCCTTATAGTGATTTTTCTCCAAGGAGTTCGCCTTTCTCGAAATATCTACCACAGTCACATTTTATGGTTAAGCATATATCATATTTTTAAATCTATTAGTAAACGTTCTGTTCCAGTGGTTAGCGAGCTGGTCATACAAACCATTGTTGGTGGGTTCAAATCTTCTTTTCAGAGTGCAGCGTATTCATAGCTTCGTGTCAGTTAAACTCTACTGAGAAAATCGAAAATATGTAGTAAAAGGAAAAATAGATAAATGTGAAAAAGCGACATCAAACTTTAACTAAAATTTAATATTTACCAAAAATTTGCTTTAAAAGTATTTAAAGATGGTATAATTATTCTTTTAAAGATGGTATAATTATTCTTAACATTTTTTAATCATCAACCCCCAAGTAATGCGATAATGCCACTAAGATACAAGGGGTTACTGAAAGTGAAAGGGAATGAGAAGATTTTAGCGAGGAGAAAGGACAATAAAAGAACAAGATACAGGAAGACAAAAGATGGCGTTGCATTAAAATCTTTGAAGATCTTAGTTGGCAAGGAAGCAATTAATCGAAGGAAAGTTCCACAGGCGAGAAAAGAGACTCTTAGAATAAAACTTGCATTAAGCCATATTCTCTTAGAATAGAACTTACATCTGATAATCTCCAAGTCATCTTTCAGGATAGCCTGAAGATTGGGTTCAAGCATAAACAGCCGTTCGGTGTTGACCTCTGTGTATACATACATATATATATATATATATATATATATATATATATATATACATACAAAATGTTTGCATGACCAGCTGATTACATGTCAAGGACCTCAAATAAAAAAAGACAAACAAGAAAAACCTTACGAAAGAAAAAAATCAAACGAAGAAAGAAGAAAAGTCCAAAAGGCAAATTCCTACCGAAAGAACAACATAATAACAGTGCTCAACGCCCACGCTATGCAGATAGAGCAAAAACCGCTTCACACGGCAACTTTAAATGAGTTGCGACTTAAATTTCACAATTTCAGCGATTTTCAGGCACCAGAACACACGCACGCGCACCCACACTCATATATATATGTATGTATGTGTGTGTGTCCTTTAAAAACCTGGATATGTGCAAATATCATTGTCATTGAGCCCGTATGTATCTCAATATATATTTCTTCAGTATAAACATTGATTATATGCCTGAAGTTTTGAAAACTTCACATAAATTCCACGTGTTCATTTTGATATTTTTTTCATTTCTTAAACAATTTGAATTAAAAATCGGATTTAAAATAGCAAGGTGGAATTTATTCATCAGAAAATATGCAAGAAGTTCGAAATTAAAATTGCATAACTGTAAAAATTATTTGTATATTATCCATCCATTTACGTTTAAGCAGTTTATATTTTATGATGGATTCATTGGATAGAGTTTCAGTTTGGAAAACTTCTTTTCTGACATGCTTAGCCGATCAACTGGACTGTATATAGCGTTATTCATATTAAGATTTTCGAGGCACTAAGACAAGTGAATGGCGAATATGATGACCATTCATAAAACCTACGAATATAGTGACCTTTATATAACCTACCTTCGAGATGATCTAAATAGAATTATTTTTGAAGATTGCCTAAAACATAAGAATCGTCACTATTTGAGGATATATAAACTCAACTACAAGGGGAGTGGAGGAGAGGACATCATATATGAATGTACATTTTTTTAAGATGGCCAGAAACCAAAAGAGAACAGATAAGCAAACAAATAATAGATGAAAAAACTACAAAACGAGAAACCAAAAATATGGGAAGAAAATATATTCACGGAAACGTTAAGAAATTAACGAAATGAATTACAGTATGGGTCTTGTTGTGCAGAAGACATTTGAAGAGAGAAACATATATTAGCAATCTGGTATAAGTGCATTGAGCTGACTATATAAATTCTGTATTGGACAAAACATTGCAAAATGAGAAAAGTCGTATGTACGTGAGAAAAGGAGAAAACGAGAACGAGAGAGATAGAGAGCGCGCGCGCGAGAGAGAGATAGAGAGAGAGAGCGAGCGAGAGAGAAATATAGATATGTATAGCGGCGAAATCGTTAATCATATACTTGAATCCAACGAATTGCTTGAGAAGAAGTTAAAATGATTTGACGGGAAAATGATGCCGTTAGCATTGAAAAAAAATACTAGGAATTGACAATGCCAACCCACAATATATACAAAAGTTGAGTTTTCTTAAAGAAAAAGCAAAATTATACGGTATTTTGGAATGCAAATCGATCTCCGATTCCTAGTCAGAAAATACAATTTAGTTATTGTGGACAGAAAGATGAAGATTCGCCAAGGCATTAATGTTTATCTTCCAGCAGATGACGAACTGCGAGAGAAGAGAAAGCTTTTTGGAAGATAAAGATGACAATTTTACCATCATTTCAACGCCCTAGGAACAATCATGTATAACCTTGGAAAGTGGTTAGAAGAATTGGGAATCTGTGAAAGAATCAATGACTGGCAGAAAATTTCTAAAATCAGCGAGAATACTCAGAACATTGTAACCGTATTGAGTAGATCTGTTGTCACTTGATCTTCAGTGAAAACCAACAGAAACTACCGTTAAAAAACTGTAATATCATCATAAAAACAGGAACAGCTAGATTTCAAAAGCGTAAATTTTATCAGTTATTCCTTTCTAATACTTTTATGACTATTTACCTTGTTCGGACTCTTGTCTTTTATTGACATATTCACGATATTTCCGCCGTTGTACACTCCGGCCTCCTTCAGGTGATATACGCTAGAATTTTGAACTGGAACCTTTATTTCGTCTACCGGGGTAGATTGTTCTGGTTCCACGTGCCATGCCTCTTACGGATGTCTCATTTTCAGTTATTTCCCTTTAGTAAGTCAACTCGTCAAGTTTTTTGTTCACCTCTTTTGTGGTCAGGTACACACAACTCTTTTGGTTAAGTCACTTCAACCAACGCTTTTATCCACTGAGGGACATCAGTGTATGATTTTTTTTTTACTTATAAATCTAATTCCTCTTTTTACTAGAGCTCATATTACAATTTGTTGTTCTTATTGTTTTTCTCTAGCAATCTGTATTATTGGTTCCCATATTGTATTTATGTCTATGCTTGACCGGCTTAGGAAATTTTTGTGACCCAGCTGATTCCTTAACTTTTCGTATTTTCTATTGATGTTCTCTATTATATTAACTTTAACCTACGGGGGACGGTGATCACCCTTAACCCTCCATATATGGTTAGCTATATATAGGTAGATCAATCTACTCCGGTGAACGAAATAAAGTGTTCGATCCGGAATTCCAACGTATATCACCTGAAGAAGGCCGGAGCGTACAACGGCCGAAACGTCGTGAATATGCCAATAAAGATATGGACAACAGTCCGAACAAGGTAAATAGTGTAAATAGTTACAATGCCACATGTCAGAAATATAGACAGATACTTTTATGGCTATTGTAAACCCAAGAGTTTCCATGTTATCATTTTGATGGATTAACAGGTAAACATTGTTGTGTGAAGAACAATAAAGTAAACGAGGTTATAGCGTTTTCTGCATGTTGTACGTATAATAAAGAGGAATTACTTTAAAACGACACCTAAATAATGAGATACTTAACCCGAGGACCAAGTCGATAATTGGATATAATTGCAGAGCTTACACAAGTAACGTTGCGGCTGTAAAAGAGCGAAGGGATGTAAGTTGAAACCTAAAGAATGAGTTAAGTAAACGCTGCCATTACATTATAGATGAAAATAAAAATATGAAAGTGGTCAGATCTCATAATTCTTTTTAATAGGGTCTACGCTCCTGGGGTCATATTTTTGTTTTCTTTTTCTTTTTATAATTGATCTTAACATTCTAATGCTTCTATCTTTCCACTTTTTTCTCAAGTGAATCAAAGTTCTCTCCCACACATGTGCGTATATATACATGAATAGACTTGAGTCTCTACATTTTCTCATTAATAAATGACTTGCTTGTAAATCTATCATTATTTTTTTTTAAGTCTATATTAAAAATACAAAGACTCTTTTATGCTTTTCTGGAAATTTATGTTTTCTTAGGTAATGAGCAACATTTGTCAGAGAAATAATTATTTCCATGACAGATTAAAGGATAAGTGTCTTTAACACGCCAAACGTGGATTTTAGAAGAATTACAATGGTCTTCATAGGGGACGACGTTTCAATTGCACTTCACACCTTGTTTAGAAATGCAATCAAATAATTGTTTCACACATTTGATGTGAAGATTATATCTACTGTTGAATTCTTTTGTAGTAATGTTCCCTATATACAAGGCCTAAGAGCCACTCAAGGTAAAGTGGTTCTTATGTAAGCTGTAAGAGTAAGAGGTTTGCCGTTATTGTCCTCTTCCGAACAGCACTGTTATTATGCTATGATATTTTTGGTTCCGCTTTGTATGTTCAGTGTTAAAAGAATCGGTTCAATATTACTTAGTGTTAATTTACAAATATCAAGAGTTAGTGGTGGATTGTGGTCTAAATATATTGGTGGCCAGGAGACAAAAGAGCTCCACCTACAATTACAATGTTTTCATTTCATTTTCATAATGAATAAATAACATTATCAAAAAAAAATTTTGAAAAAAATGATACAATTCAAATGTTCGTGGAAAAATGTGTATTTCTTAGTAATTACAGTGTACATGTACTGTACATATTAATGGCTGTAGTAGCAAATGGGAATACAGAATTTTATAATTTAATTTTTATTTCTTAATTTTAATTTTAAGTAATTGGTTGATATTTTGAAATATTTCACTCACAATTTACACATTAACAGATAGTTGAAAAAAAAACAATAAAGCATTTTATGTTCGCTAGATGATGGTTCGAATCTGCCAATAATTGCTTCTGATAATTAACAATTCATTTTCAATGGATGGCAACATGTAAGATTCAATTTTTTCTTCAGCGAATTTCTTCCCCCCCTTTTTTTTATTAATCTTCATTCAGTTTTATTACACCCTTCTATTTAACAACAAATTGAATAATCTAGAAGTGTACAGTTTTGTTTTAAATATCTCATAAGAATAAATTTATATGAATTACTACGACAGCGATTCAAAGACTGATTTTACTGATAACCAGAAGTCCCTTCCCGTAACGGTTAATCATGAATGAAGGAAATTCTTCTAAAGCATATAATGTTCTTCATTCAATAAATACATTGATAACATTGAAAATTTTAACTCGACTGAATTTAAGCGTCTCGATCCAAGATCTATCTCTCTAACCGTAACTAATTTACTATCATGGACTTTTAATAGTCAAACCCGATATATTTTTCTGCTGATTATTGTGACATTATACAACAACATAGAAAATAAGAATCTTTCAAGCCCAAAATATGGACGCTAAATACAGAAACGCGATACCTAAGATTTAAAATATAAAAAAGTCTTGAAGCTTTTACTTTAGTTTTAATTTCAAGATGATAGATTAAATTTAATATTTCCAATAATCAAAATACTTTGCTTTATTTCAAAACTAATTTAAATTGATTGTAAGGAGTTTTTGTTTTGAAATTGCTAAAAATCGCCGATTTTTAATCATCTGTCAGTGCAATATAATTCTCGTTATTAAAAAAACCTTCAAATATCAAATATACTTTCTTGAAACTTTATTTGAGGAATATTAGCTGATTTAAATTTTAATTAATCTAATTTGAAACAAATATTACTTTTAATTTAAAATATCACATAAATGCATCTTCTAACACGGAGGGTAGGTGTTTATTTAAGGTACTGGCAGGTTGACAACATGACTGACAGAGGGTTGTTTTTTTTAAATTCTTTTCTATGGTGGACATATCTGTAAAAATTACTTGAGTAATATAACGTAAATGCCTTTTTTATATTATTTTTTACCTACTCAGTAATCTAAAAAATTAGGAAAATATTTTCCGTAATCTACTTTTTATTGAATTTTAGGTACTTTGGTTTTAAATTAACTATACATATCGCTCTTTTTTTCTGACAATATCGTATATGGACGTCCGTATTTACAAAAATCGGTAAGTTTTACACACCCACACAAAATAGAAATTCTTTGAAAAATATTGAGGGTCACTGAATTGTAGTAAGCCTTTCATTTTATGATTACTAAATATAGTTTTTACTTAAAACAATATCACATAATTTGTACAAGTTAATACAAAAATTTAAAAGAATAATTAGAATAATTTATGAAGTTTTAAACTTCATAAATTATTCTAATTAAAATTAAAAAATCAAAACCATTCTTGTAAACTTTTTTATTAAGACAATAGTGTCCATAATATAACTTAATTAATTAAAAGCTTTTTTAATTAAATAATGTCTTAGTTTTATTGCATTATTTTTACGATTGAGAGCAGATTTTTGGTAACTGGTGGTGGTGGGGGGGGTCTTGTTTTACAAAAAAAAATAAAGAAATGATTTAAATTCTTCAAGGAGTTCTGCGTATAATTAATATAAACATTAAGCTGTAGGAAAATTAATTTCTCGAAATTTCATAAATTAAATAAGTGGGGGATAACAGATTTAAAAAAAATTACCAAGATTTTCGAAAGAAGAAATATTTCTGTAATAATTTAATTCATTTGTGAATAATTCCTGAAAGTTTCATTAAAATCCGACAATTATTTGATTTTTGCAAGAATTTCCAATCAATGTATCTTTCACTGCAAAAAAGATGCTAAAATTTCCTATGTTAATCTGACGCAAGAAAATCAAGAACATTCGAAAAAGGGTATAAAAATTATGATTTAATAATAGAAAAATCCTTTTGTCTTTCCTCTTAATAATAACAAAAATTTTGAACAACTTTGTATTTTTATTAAGTTTTTCATCATATTATGCTCATTTATTACCGAATGTGTAGGTACCTATTTTAAATAAATCATAATACCTAAACAAAAATTGATCTAATCAGATGTTCAGATAAATTTAAAATGATTTCTTCTTATGATTAGTTGGTTTAAGTTGCATTTTCGTTCGGCATAGGAATATTTAATTTTGCTATGCAGAAAGTTTTCAATGTCTCTATCAAGGCTATGTTATCTCCGTAGCTTCATAAATCTAACAATCTACGATTGCTTGAAATGTTGGTTTATTTTAATTTTAGCAAGCGATGCTCTTCATGAATTCTCAGTTTTAAAAAATTGATCTCATGAAATTCGATAAAGAAATTTGATTCAAAATCATTAAACTGAATTCTAAAGCATATCTCAGTGTGTTGCTACAGCAATATTTATTACAAATGTGAATACTATGTTCAATCTAAACCAGCAAATTAAACCTTACTTAACGAGCTGTAGCTGTTGGCATGAATCCCATCGGGCATGTATAACTGCAAAGTAATGGGTTGTCTCCCCATTGTTGCTCGTTCCCTGTAATAGAAGACATTAATCTGTTGACTCTCATTTATGATAAGCAAATCATTTCTCTTCAGTGTTCGGCAAGGGGAGACTCAAAACTATGCACCTTATGTCAGTGCACGTCTGTCAGTGTCAACGTTTGTTATCTTATAAATGGGTAAGTATATCCGGATAATGTAAAGGTCGATAAGTCTATTGCATGATTAGAAACAGAGAGGGAAAATGATAGCTAATGGGAGAGAAATAGAAAATAGGGATAAATGATGAGAGAAGTGGAACGTAGAAAGGGTGGTTATCGAGAAAGAAGGAGAGGAGAATGCAGAAGAAAAGAGAAAGAACAAGAAACTTGAGCAAGGTAAAGTGAAAAAGGAGAGAAAGAGAAAGTGAAAGTAAACAAAACGTAAGCAAAATGGATATATGATAAGCGAATCGCATTTAAAAGAAATTATTTTTAAAGATAAAATGTAATTATTTCGTTATAGGTTTTTGATTAATTTTTGGTAATAAATTGTTTTTACTCTAAATGTTATATTTAATGGATACATGTATTTGAGCAGACAGTCCTGTTTTTTATTTAAACAGCGAAATTAATGTTTATTGGACAAGTGATCAGGAGGGATTTTGCGTTCATAAGAGCCTCGATTGATTGATTTGTTTTTACGGCTTATCAACCTTTTACGGATTATTTAAAGCTTGAAAATATTTTCAGATTCTAAGAATATTTTGGAGATAATAATGATATAATTATACAAGTCCTAGTAATTAAACCACAAGTGGAGGTAGAAGAGATTTATTCATACCTTGTCCAGGCGTATTCCCGACTGGAATTAGAACTCGGTTCTCAAATTTCAATTCCGAGTCATTAGTCATTACACCACCTGCACATCCAAGCTTATAGCACCTTCACAAGCAGTCCCCGATCCAGGTACAGACCGGACTGTACGTTGCTTAATTTTGATGATTGTGCTAGAAACGGTGATATGGCCGTAAACCGAAATTTACGATCTCTATGCCGGTTGATATTTAAGAAAATCAAGAACATTCGAAAAAGGGTATAAAAATTATGATTTAATCATAGAAAAATCCTTTTGTCTTTCCTCTTAATAATAAAAATTTTGAACAATTTTGTATTTTTATTAAGTTTTTCATCATGTTATGCTCATTTTTTTTTACCGAATCTGTGTAGGTACCTACTTTAAATAAATCATAATACCTAAACAAAAATTGATCTAATCAGATGTTCAGATAAATTTAAAATGATTTCTTCTTATGATTAGTTGGTTTAAGTTGCATTTTCGTTCGGTATAGGAATACTTAATTTTTCTATGCAGAAAGTTTTCAATGTCTCTATCAAGGCTATGTTATCTCCGTAGCTTCATAAACCTACCAATCTACGATTGCTTGAAATGTTGGCTTAAAGATGTTTATTGAAGCACGTCTACCGAATATATTAGAAACGTTTTCAGTAATAAGAAATAATGTCGCATTTTTAAAAAATCACTTAATTGCATAAAAGATTCATTTCATTCGTATGTATTCACATATTAAATATTTTATTTGATATATGAATATATTTGCGTTCTAGTTTAAAGAGCGAAAATAACATTTTGGTAAATACATGTAACAAAGGAAAAATCTCAAGTTGTTCAGAAATTAATGCATGTTTTTAAAACATTAACATATGGATACACGTAGCATCTTATAAATGTGGGTTAACGATTTATAAAGAACTCATAACGTGAATTCTGAAAACCTTGTTTGAAAATTAAAGAACCTATAAATGTAATAATTTAAAAGCCAAACATGATTATAAATTTAAATATCATAAAAAAATTTTTTATTATTGATCAAACCTACCAAAAGAAAAAAAACAAACTTTTGTCTATAAATAAATAAACTAGCGATGCATGTTCCCTTCTAACGATGTAACGATTGAGATATTTGGCATAAACAACATCCTTAGCTTCAATATACAAAACTATCATTTAGTGCTATTTCGAGTTTGGTTTGATAATCGTCGGTCAGAGTGAATGAACAGCGATATCAAGGGATTAATTGATGTTGCCGACAAATGTTAGTAGTTTGATATTGGAACAAAGCAATTCCCTCTTCTGGGAACGGAAGTCACGTGGTGATGATAATATAAGAGCAACGACACCGTGTAATACAATTTCTTTTTCTTGTGGGGTTTCATGCGAGATGGTTAGCAGTAAATTACCAACAGAGTTAGCATGCTTCGGGTGAGGCATACGCAACGAGGCCGAACAGATAACTAAGAGAAGGATAAAATCCTTACGTAGCAACACCCTTTGATCTCTTGATCCTTGCATTAATGCTGGAGTGGCTTGAGACTAACAATTCTAGTTTAAATTTGACCCCCAAATTATTAATTAAACTGACAAATATATCAAAAGACTTATCTTAATTCTTACATGTTATCAAATAGCGCTTATAAATCACACATGGTATATACGTTACCTTATCTATTTTTTAGTTTTAAATATTTATTACTTTTGATCATTTTGTAATTTTCTTATATATTGACATATACATTTACTTATGATTAACTTCCAAGTTTGGCAACCTTTCAAAGAAAATTGGCGAAGTGTACAAACATAGATATAAATACATGAATATCGACTGATAATATAGAGGGAATCTATCTATCTATCTATCTATCTATCTATCTATCTATCTATCTATCTATCTATCTATCTATCTCAGTCTGTTCTTATCTATCTATCTATCTATCTATCTATCTATCTATCTATCTATCTATCTATCTATCTCAGTCTGTTCTTATCTATCTATCTATCTATCTATCTATCTATCTATCTATCTATCTATCTCAGTCTGTTCTTATCTATCTATCTATCTATCTATCTATCTATCTGTCTATCTATCTATCTCCTTTACGTACAACAGATGAACAAGACGAATTGTCCTGTAAGAATTCTCCTCCTCATGCACCATGGACTATCATATCTCTTTTCGATTCATGATTGACTTGGCAGAAAGCTGTTACTTTCTGAGGCAGACTGGTGGCCAATCAAGCCCATAAGATCAACTCCGTCCTGCTATTTAACCCAGAGATGGGAAGAAAAGTGACAGATTCATAACTTACCCAAATATGTGCATGTAACGAACTCGACTGCAATTCGAACTCGGCTTACTGATTTCACATTCCAAGCCGTTATATATGACACTCTCCTCAAATCCAATCTTACAGCACATGATATTCCCAATCGGTTATCCATCTAGGTACTGACTAGGCCAGACGTTGCTTAACTTCGATGATCAGACGAGAATCGGCGTTTCAACGTGTTATGGCCGTAAGCTTCTGTTTGAATATTATTTCGAAATGTGAACTAGCAGTGATCCCTGGTGCTGACGGAAAATTTTTGAAAGTATCGCAATACAGAAAAATATGCTCTTCAATGTATTTCCTCTTACAGAGCATAAAAAAGAAGAAAAAATGGTTATTTACACATAAAAAGTAGCTGTTTCCGTAAAATATACTTACACACAAAACAAAAAATGACATAATCCCTTAATTTGACAGAGTCCCTGAGTTCATAACATAACGCTTCTCCCGCTGGGCGTCAATACGAATATCTTATGTGGGGTCCTGAGCAATAAACAAACAAAATGTCCATGAGAAAATCGCGGAGAAATTAGGTTGAGGATAGCGATCCTTATATCTTGATGACACCTATGAAAAAGCACAGTGGCACTGGGAATTGGAGTCAACTGAATTCAAACGGAAAGTCTGTTCCAATTATGGTGATTTGCTAAACGTAGCTTAGATGTGGCACGAGTTCGAAAGTATGGGGCACCCAGCGAGGAATTATTTTTTTAAGTATAGCTTAGATGTGGCACAAGGCCGAAAAGGTTGAGCACCCAGTGAGGATTAAACTCACTACTCGGTCATAATTGATCTAGCGAGGCAAAATTGCTAACCATTATACCATGCCGAAGTGTTCAAGTCTGTTCCAGTTCTGGAGATCCTGGGAATGGATAAAACTTCTTTTTTCCCCTAACTCAGTTGGGATATCTGCCTCAATGACGTGTGGATGAAGCTGTTTGGAATCTAAACGAATTCCATTGCATTACTCTGGAGGGTCGAGAGTTCTCAAAAGGATGAGGAGTGTCGAAACGTTTAATTGAAAAATACAGAGAACCACCAGGCCCGCTTAAGGGAACTGATGAATTAAGATGGGTTCTGAAATGATTTAGAAATGTTCGGTACAACGTCAATCGATTTATACAGGTAAACCTCCTCAAAAATATTTTGAAACAGCTGAGAGTGTTTCTTCGACTGCACCGTTACTTGGACAAGAATACAACGTCCTCAGAGATACTGATAGTTTGTTTTAGTTTGGAGATATATTTTACATTTAAAACATTAGAAACAATCGAGTTTACCCCTGACAATTTTATTCATATTGATAATTTTTTTCAGTGTTGTTTAACGTTTCATAAACAGCGGGAAATTAAAGAGCTTTAGCTATTACTTTTTAAAAAATTTCGCTGTAAAGGTATTTTAATCTTAAATTAATCTTAACGGTTAGCACCACCTAATGCATAATTTGTCTTCCTAATGTACGCTGACATACCAATTTACCTCAATGATATAATTATAATACACTATATAGGCTCTCACAAGTTTGGTTATATATTAGGCAAGAGTGTGCTGAACAATAGTAAATTCTTAGTCCCTTCTCTCTTCAATCAATTTGACGTATTGACATCTACTGCATATAAAGCAAAGTACTTTGCTCGGAAGTTCTCTTCTAATTCTAATCTCGACTCATCTGGAGTATCTCTACCAGATTTCTACCCTAGAACGGAAGCTCTACTGAGTGATTTGCGCATATCTCCGTCATTGGTTTCTGCTATTATTTCTAAATTAGATTCCCACAATGCATGCAAGTTTGACGAGATCCCTGCAGTCGTCCTAAAGAAGCGTGCTCCTGAGTTGATTCTTGTCCTCTGCAAACTTTACAAACTGCAAACTGCTTCTCGCTTTCCAGTTCGTTGGAAGTCCTCCTCTGTAGTTCCTGTTTTAAGAACTCCGGGGAACACTCTGACCCCTCTAATTATCGTCCTATTAGTAACTTACTTCTTTTTGGTAAAATACTCTAACCAACGCCTAACTGGTTAAGCATCTTACTTTTCACGGTCTCCTTTCGGACAAGCAATATGGCTTCCGTTTCGCTGACATGTTAACAGCCATTATTGTATTTGTCTCTCAAACCTTAGATAAGAATGGTGAAATTCGGACTTAGGCTCTAAATATTCTCAGAGGCGTTCGACAGGGTTTGGCATGTTGGCCTACTCCACAATCGGGTTACGGTCTCAAGATTTGATTTTAATAAAATCGTTCCTAACAAATCGTGCAATGGAGGTCGTGTTAAACGGGTACGCTTTTATATCATTCCATACTAACGCAGGGCGCCCCCGAGTTATATCCTTGGACCTACGCTGTTACTAGTTTTCATCAATGACGTCGCCGAGGTCATCAGTTCCCAGCTAGATATTTATGCAAATGACACAACTATTTACTCCTGTGTTAGTAGCAAGCATGAAAGACCCAACAAAGTACAACTGGCAACTACTTTCGAAAATGACCTCCAATCAGATGTTGACTAAAGCAAGAAATGGCCTGTAAATTTCAACGCCTCCAAAAGAAAACTGCTTTCATTTCATCGCCACTGAGAACCTTTTTCTGTCTGCCATAAGTATGGCTGATGATAGACTCCAGGAGAGTAACTTTTTGTCCCTTCTTGGGCTCACGTTTTCCGCTGACATAAAGTGCAGCGACTATATCGATTCAATTGTTACATCTACAGCTACGAAAATTGTAGTCAGAATCCATCTTGCACCATTCGTCCTTGATTTGAATTTTCTTATGAAGTGATCCCGATATTTGAATTTGACCTTTTATTTTACGTGTGAGGCTAAAATCATATTTGTACTTCATAATAAACTCAATGTATAACTCTATTTTGCTAGAAATGACTTCATTTAACTTGAAATGGCATTCTTTAAATTTTCTGACTTTAGTGACCACGAATGACCTTCGAAATCATATGTAACATCTGGATTGTGTATAAGTTTTCATTCAAAAGAATACGTCAATGGACCTTGAATGTGTATGGAGAATAAGGTTTATTGCGAGATGCAATCTTTTTAATCAATAAAACAATACTCCTTTTAAACATATCTTTTAAAAATCCATTTGAGATCCCAGAAAATTCATTCTCTTTTCAATTTTACTTCATATCATTTATCGGTGATTAATGATTCCAGACAATACTAAACATTAATATTTCTTTATTTGATTACCGGTGTCTTTAATTCAAAATTGTTTAAATCCTATTCCCTTGGTGTTATTTTAAATAGACGCCTTCTTTTTCCATATATATGGAATATTTAGTTTAAAATCCCATTTTCTAAAATTCAGATGAAAACATAAAATTTTCCAAAAAATATTTCAGTGAAATTTTCACATTCCAACATTATAGTTCATAAATATAGTTTAAATGTATGGAAAAAGGCGTCAGTTTAAACGGACGCCAGGAGCATTTGGGTTAGGCAAAAAACAAAACAAAAAAAAAAATACGGATAAAATATTATTTATCAAAAAAGCGGCCTGTGACATATAGAGTGAATATAGAGAGAATTTCGTTTGTAAGTCTTTCGGAATCGCCTCAAGAAATTATATTTCCTGAAAGAGAGATCATGGAAAATATGAGTTTACTGAAAAATGATAAAACAGTAAAGAAATAATGAGGCTGTAGACAAAAACGACTGATGTTGATAACGATGTTTTAAATGAGCATTATAATTTATGCAATTATATTAAATTATACATTGTATTAGGATAAGCAAGAAGCATAATGGTTACTGGCACGGAAAGAGTTCAAATTCCAGCCTCGTCTATTCCGTTCATTTCACTAATGCCCTTCACTTGCCAATCAGTTGCTCTTCAGTTGCCCTTCAGTTGCCAAGATTAATTTATTGATTCGTTTCTTACAGCTTATCAACATTTTGCACGTTATTTAAATCCATAAAATATTTTTTAAATTGTAAGAATTTTTTTTGAGATAATAATGTTCTTTATTGCTCATTAATCCATAGCTAGAGGTAGAAGAGGTGAATCCATACCTTTCACGAGAGTATTTGCGTTTAAGTTAATATAACGAACCCGACTGGAATTTGAACTCGGCTGTCCGATTTCCAATTCCTAGCCGTTATACCACCCGCATATACATGCTTACAGCACATGGTATTCCCAAACGGTCACCCATCTATGTACTGAGTAGGCTAGAGGTTGCTTAACTCCGGTGATCGTACGAGAACCTCAATTGCCAAGAAGACATGGCAATTCATGCATATTAAAGAAAAGGATGCTACGGAGAGCCGGGGCCCCTTTATTCTTGAGACATTAAAAAAAGTCTGTGTATGAAATACCTGAAATATTAAAGTCTGAAAATGAACTAAATTAAGAAACAGGAAAAAAATCGTTAGAAACAAAGAAAAGATTAATGAACTGCTTTGGAATATCAATCTTCTTATGAGGTATTTGAATAGTGGACAATTAACTCGCAGATGAAAAGGTACCTTCAGACAAATAAGGTGTGATTCTATAAAATGATGCTGAGAATACCATGGACGGAGCATTTATGCAACGGGGAAGTTTTAAGGAAAATGGAAACGAAAAGGACAGTTATAAATAGTTGGAATTTCTGAGACACATAACGAGAAAAGAACTACTTCCATGTCTGGTCTAGTGCTATATCTATATATCTCGAGATTCCTGACAAAATTCAAAGAAGGATCTGTAATGTAATTGATCCTGACCTGGCATCTCGACTTCAGTCACTTTCTCACCCACATCACGTGATTTCCCTTTGTCTTTTCTACAAATATTTTCATGGCAATTGTTCTGATGGGCATTGCTTCTTGGTATCTCGCCTGCATGAATTTAAGCATGCTACTAGATTGGCAACTAGATCTCACTGTTTTACAATTGAACTAGCTAGATGCAACTGTCAGTTCTATTCTAATGGTTTCTTGTCTTGCACTTCTCGCCTGTGGAACTCACTTCCGATTTCTTGTTTCTCTACCATCTACAATTTCAAACATTTAAATACAACGTCAATCGTCATCTTTTGTCTTCCTGAATGCTGTTTCTTTATTGGTATTTTTCTCTTTACTAAAATCTTCTCATTCTGTTTAACTCTCTGTAACTCCCTGAGACCTAGTGACACTATCTCCTTCCTTGGGGTGCAATGATTAAAAAAAAAAGTAGTTCCGAAAATATGACACCCATGAGCTAAAAAAAAAAAAAAATCTAAGAGGGTCAGATAAAAGCTCCCAGGTAACTTACCTGATGAGCTTCTTTAAATCGATATCAGAATAGGGAGTCAGAGGGGATAATAAAAAGTAAACATTGTTCAGAGTTACGAAGGATAGGAAGTTGTGGTGAGCCGAGATATTCCATAACCTGATGAGACACGGAGCATAGATGATGATGATGTATTAAATGATGATGATATTGCTGCTATTTCTGCAATATTTGCTTATTCTGATAACTGTGGCGTTTCTCATAAAGATTATGAAGATGATAACGGTTTGAGTAAGGATGTGTAACAATTATTGTTTGCATAATAATTCCGTTATAATCACTATTCCAATAAGTTTTTTTTTTTAAAGATTTAGGTCAAGTTTATTATTATGATAACATTGGTATTTTAGTCTGGTGTTGTTATTGAAGGAATGACTGGATACAGAGCCACTAAACGGAACTACCGAAACAGTTTCTATCCTTGTGATCCTCACATTATGTTATTTTGTAACATTATCCTAGGTAAAAGTAAAAATCAAACTTTCCTTCACCCTGTTCCTCTGCTGGTGAGAATAAAATGGCGGTTGCGAAGATGGCGTTCGGTGATAAGCTTCCAAAAACTGCCGTTAAAATGAGAATGTTGAGATAAGAAAAGGAAAAAATGTTCTCCAGCAGATAGTTTCAGCTTTCTCTTTTATTTCTAAGATAAATAAAAGAAAACTAGGCATATTTTTGTTATATTTTATCTTCATGTCTTTAAAAATCTTTTCTATCTTTTTCTCTTTGCTGTCACATTATTTTTTTCTTTCTTTTCAATATTTCTCGTTATTTCCTTCTAAACATTGTCTATTTCGTTTTATTTCTTTTCAACACGAACTATTTCTTCTTTCTTTTTTCTATCTGTCTTTCTTTCTTTTCAACATTTCCTGGTTCTTCCCTTCTTGTAAAAATTACTTCTTTCTTTTTAATTCTTTCTTTTCAACATTTCTTTCTTTCATACCAACGTTGCCCTAAAAACATTCCTTCCTTCCTTCCTTCTTTCTTTCTTTCTTTCTTTCTTTCTTTCTTTCTTTCTTTCTTTGGTTTTCATTGGTTCTATTTTTATTGCAATATTTCTTGCTTCTCTGTATGTCTTCTTATCCATTTGTTTCATTAGTGCTATCTTCATTTTCTCTTTCCTCGATTTCCTCTTTGCCCTTCCACCTTCAGCAATGGGTGTACGCCCTTTTCTCTGTGTTCATAGTTCTTCCATATATATATATATATATATATATATATATATATATATATATATATATTTATTTTCTTCTTTCTCCAACAATCATTTAATCGGTTATCTCAAATACTCACACTAGGTGGACGTACCGTTATCGTTAATGCGAAAATTATTAATATCCAAAGCATTCTTCACTTTTATTATTTTTGAAAACTTTAACCTACCCGCTTCTTTTCTATGTACGTACTTTAGGCTATCTATCTATGCATCGTTTCCATGCCTTTGCCAATGACTGTTAGATGAGCTAATGTATTGCCTTTAAAAAGTTAAATTGCTTGGCGAAATACCAGAGTGAAAATATAAAAATACAAACTAAATATTATCTGTAATTCTCGGATGGGACATTATCTTTATTTCATAAGCCTTTTTCACTAATAGTCCCATCTTTGTTGCTTTTATTTCTTCGTTTTCACCGAACATGGTAATAAAACCAAAAACGTTGAGAATATTGGTTCGAATAACCCGTGAAATAATTTATTATTAAAACCAGTTTGAATTACAACTACAAAAACAGTAACTTGATTGAAATTTCCAATATAGAAATCGTATCAATACTTTTAGGTGCATAATAAAAGTGGGGAATGTTTATTTTTAGGAAATTTTCCGAAAGCCCGTTATTATTAAGTCTATCCTGTTTATTAGTATCACGCTTTTTGACCCTTTAAACGATTTTCCAATGTTTCCTCTTTTTAAGACGCCTATTTATCGCATTTATGACTCCAGGTATGAAAAATTCTCTTGAAGTAGGCATCCAAAGAATACAAGATAATCAAGGCATTCGTGATAATAAAATTTAAATTATTAACGTAAAATATACAGAAACAATGAAGAGCTACAGACATTTAAAAAGTAACTCACTTCTGATAAAAATTGCCAAAGACGTTATAGAATTGTTTTCTAAAGAAACTACAGCGTTTCCAGATCCTAAAATTGGGCGGGTATTTTTTAATGGCTTTCCGAATACTATTGACCTTTTCACTATTTTTAAAGAAATGTTTTATAGTTCCGACAATTCGAAATAATTCAATATCTTTTTACTTCTTAGATTATTTATGTTCTTAAATCTTATAATTTTTAATTTCTTCTCTATGCATAAATTGTAATTTTTCTTGTTTCTGATTCACCTTTGTTTAGTATATACTATTCTATACATGGAATTTTCTATTTGACTTTTAATTTCCATAAACATTTTGACAACCTCTTTCATATATCTTTCATATCTGAATGATTGTAAATTGTTTGCACATCTTTTCTTGATTCCTTTCCTAGTTCGTAGTCCTTTCTTCCCCAGATTCTCTTTTGTTCTTACTATTGCCTTATATAATATATTTTCCTCACTCTCACACACACACACACACACACACACACACACACACACACACACACACACACACACACATATATATATATATATATATACACATACACTACAGTGCAATGGTTTGAGGAAACCCCGCCTGGTAATTTTTAAAATTTGCCCAAAACTTAGTTGTTTTATACTTTAAATATGAGAAAATTATTATAAACAGTTAAAAAAATGAGACATAATTTTTTATTAGAAATTTTATTATGACAAAAAGAAAGAAAACATTTTAAGATTAAATTTTGATATCGTTACAATATCGTCCATTAGCTTTGATTAGAGCTGCACAATTTTTTGGCATTCGTTGCAATTCTAAAAATGCAAGTTTGATTCCATTATTTTTTTAATGACTATAAGAGCTCTTTGGAATGGAAAGGTGTCAGCCATCTGCAAAGTTCGTCCCATGCTAATTCTGGGGGTGGTTTCAAACTTGTGAACTGTAATGTATATATATATATATATATATATATATATATATATATATATATATATATATTATATATATATATATATATATTTACCCATATATACATGTCTGTGTGTGTAAGTGAGTGAGAGGAAGTGATTGAGTGAAAGAGAGAGGAGAAAAAGAGAAATATAGTGTTGCTCGGTCATTTGTGTTAACTGATTGATTGATTTGCAAGTTATTTAGAACCAGAAAATATTTTTGATTGTAAGAATTTTTTTTGAGATAATAGATCCTTAGATCCTACTAATTAACCCATAGCTGGATGGAGAAGAGTTGACTTCATATCTCTCCTAAAGGTATTTGCGCGTAAGTAAATATAACGAACCTGACTGGAATTAGAACTCGGCTCTCCGATTACCAATTCTGAACCGTTATCCTTTACTCCAGCCGCACAACCTAGCTTAAAGTATCTGGTAATCACAAGCGGTCACCTATGTACGTACAGACCAGGCTCGACGTTGCTTAACTTCGGTGATCGTACGAGGACCGGTGTTTCAACGTGATATGGCCGTTAACCCATTTCTATTGATTGGAGTCATGAAAAAATGTTTGCACTAAAAGCCTCCTGTAAATATCATTCGTTGTGCCTCAAACTAGTAATCTACTGACATCTTCCACTGTATATCCAGTCACACATAGAAGACATTCTAATTTAGACATTGCAAGCCGTTCATGCAATACTTTCCATTAATATGCAAAAAAAAATACTAAAAAATATAATTTTCACCATTTCCGTCTAATTCGTTCTTTTACCTACAGTTTTTACCACTGACCCACAAAGCATACTGTTCACAAAGGATAGCGACAAAAGATTCCACCCGTGCCTGCATATTTCCCAGGTAATTGGGCATATTCTCGAATAAACACACAGATAATCTCTTACTTAGCGACGCTCACTCGTTTTGTTCACTTTTTAGTATACTTTGTTGTTCTTTTATTAGTTTTGTTTATTCTCGACAGTCGAAATTCTAAACCTGGTCTAGGAAAGTCAAGGCACGCTTAACCAAAGAGGTTGGTGCCATAAAATTTCTGGTTTCAGAAGCCATATGCAATGAATGTTACTGTCATTGAGTTTCTCTTGAAATTTAACGTTGGATTAGAGTTAATTTAGCTTGATAAATCCAGGATTAAATGCGGATTTGGTAGAAATTAAGAAAATATTTTGTATTTTCTTATTAGATGGCCAACCGTCATTAAAGTTTGACTAATATTTCCTTGATATCAATTTTAGTTGTTTTTCTTGGCAACTACTTAAGACGCCATTTTGTGGTAGTCAGTAAACTGTAGAAGTTGGAAATAAAGATGTCGAATGACGTTCAGAATAGCTATGATGGGGACCAAATTAAGATGAAGGAAATGATGGTAATGCAAGAAAAGTTCGAATAAAAATCAGAGCTCGAAGAGAATTTCACGCATTCAAACTTTTTATCTCTCTCTCTCTCTCTCTCTCTCTCTCTCTGTTATTTATGCCATCCGTACATAATTATACAACTGAGAAATGTGAACGCAAAGCAATTATTTAGACTATTTCTATCAGTATTGTTATCAATAAGTAAGATTAAAAAATATTATTATTATCTACTATCATTACATGTCTTCCGTTAAGGATTCTTTTATTGCAATTACCAATTAATCTAGCAGCAAATTTCTCCCCCCCACCTCGTCCTTTTCGAACTGTTCTTTATGTTTTTTTATGATTTTGAATTTTATGGAAAGTGAAAACCACTTATTTCGTTGCATTGCTTTTCATCTTCTTCTTGATTTAGATGTGTATATTATTATGGATATACATGCAATTCTTTTTTGTTAATTCCAAGATAATCTCGCATGACTTAATTCGTAAAATGAAGGTCGTTCTGAACGGGCTTGCTTCCAGATACTTTCACACGAACGCGGGTGTCTCCAAGGCTCTATCCTGGGTACTACGCAGTTTCTGATCTTCTTCAATGATCTTACTTATATCATCAGTTCCCAAGTAGGCATTTATGCAGATGACACTACCATTTGCTCCTGTCTCAATAGCAAATCCCTCAGTACCGATAAACTTAACCTGACCTCATATCAGTGGTTAATTGCGGTAAGAAATGGATTGTAAATTTTAATGCCTCCAAAACTAAACTGCTCTCATTTAACCACCATAGGGAAACTTTCCTGTCTACCATCAGCATGGCTGATACTAGACTCCTGGAAAGCAACACACTGCGCCTTCATGGCCTCACGTTTTCAACTGACTTGAAGTGGAACAACTACATTGAATTAATAGCTGCATCTATTGCAAGGAAAGTTGGTTCATTGTGTCATGCCAGAAGGTTTTTCACGACAAAATCCATCTTGCATATTTACAAACCTACCATTCGGCAGTGCCTTTAATACTGTTGCCATATCTGGTCTGGTGTTCCTGCTATTCATCTCGAGGTTCTTCTCCAAATCCAAAGAAGTATCTGTAATGTAATCGATCCTGACCTGGTAGCTTCAGTTACTTTCTCACAGACGTTATGTAGTTTCCCTCTGTCTTTTCTTCAAATATTTTTGTGGAAACTGCTGTAATGAGCTTTTTTCTCCTGGGGCCCGACTACATGAATTTAAGCGTACTACTAGATTGGCATATAGGTTTCACCCTTTTAATATTAAAATAGTTAAATGTAACTGCCAATTCTACTCTAACAGTTTCTTTTCTCACACTTCCCGACAGTGGAACTCCCTCCGGTTTACTTACTTCCCTGAAAACTAAAACCTTCAAAAATGTAAATGCAACATCTATCGTCGCCATCTGTCATCTTGAAGCCCGTTAATCTTTTATTCTTTCCTCAATCCCTCCTATACCCTGTCTTTTCTCTCTTCCACTCTCTGTAACCTCCTGCGTACTAGGGTCATTCCTGCCTTGCTTGGAGTAAAATGAAAAAAAAAAGAATCACTGTTAATTTGTAATTGTGATAGCACTTTTTCTTTTCTCATTGTCCAAGGTCATGTGTGACGCAGGATTGAACCTACTACTATTAGTTAACTTAAGTGTCCTCAAAATGGTTGATATCGACCCCTAAGAGTTGATGGGGTCTATTCAGGAGGTCGATAAATTCCCCGGGGAAGTTAGAGTATGGTCGATAAATAAATCGTGGTGAGTTATGACTGGTCTATGGTCATGTGGGACAATTTTGAATGTACTACTTTAAGCCTAGTGTTCTTCTATCCCGCTTGCTAATGATAATGCTACTGTTGACACTATGAGTTCAACCCCTGAGTAGTACAGACTTCAACTCAGGGGAAATAATAGAGTAGTACTAGATAAGAACAAATCGAACAATTGAACGAGAACAATCTACTTCCAACTTGTTCATTTCGAAATTTCCTGAAAGTTATTCAGAAGACGGTCAGTCAGCACAATGGCCAAAACAGCGTACTAATAACAACAAGAATGGGGATATTAGTATGAATGTAAATAATGACAACACATCATTCCAGGAATTCAAACAGAAATTATTTTTAAAATGTTTATTATTATATATGTTATTTTTTGTGAAGATTTTCTTTTTGCATTATGGTAAAATCAAAATAGGCATTTAAATACTATTATTGTGCTGGATACTACTAAAACACAAGTTCATCCTCTTGAAATGTCTACACACTTTGTGTTGTGTATGAGTGAGTAGGTAAAAGTACGTGCAGGTGTAAATGACTAATAAGTATATACTTACTAAATAATGGCTTGATCTAGGTTCTCAGGTTTCTTTTTTACATTTGCTTTCATATTTGTTTCATTATTTTTTTTGCCAATCAAGTCTTGACAAGTGCCAAGATCAAGATAACATATTCTAGATGACTCGTAATAATTGTTAATAAGCAAATCAAAATATATCAGGAAAGAAAACTTTAGTTTGTTCAGAAAAAATCTCCCAATATCATGGTTTAGGAATAACTTTTGTAGCGTATGATTCAGTGGAAATAATATATATATATATATATATATATATATATATATATATATATATATATACTTGTAGATGACGTTTAATAGTTAAGTTCAATTCATGATAGGAGGGATCAACTATTTCAATTGTCATTTTTTATTCTATAGTCCAGACCAATGAACGGGTTGTCTTCTTGTGAGTTTGGGCGACGCTAAAATTAAATAATATTCAAAATATCATTTTTTTAATCAATGTATAACGATCACAGCAGAGCGATTTAAAAAGTTTGTAACTGTTAGTAAATGATAGATAATTTTATCACAGATGAAGACGATACTTAAAAGCAAAAGTGCCGTGCTTCCTACAGAATTATGTTGAGAATATCATGGACGCTGCGTGTAACGAACATAGAAACAGAAGGACACTTGTACTTAGAATCAGAAAAAAAAAGTTGAAATTTCTGTGACACGTAATGAAGAAAAATGGACCTGAAGAATTTGACCCTCACAAGACATAATGCAGGAGGGACAGAGAGCAAAGAACCTATTAAACAGCTGGATGCCAGAACATGGAATAGGAGGAATATTAAGGGAACAAATGTTGTTTAGACTTATAAAGTATAAGGAAGTTTTGGAGAACCATGATCACTTACATACTGAAGCAACACGGCACAAAGAAGAAGAAAAAGTAGAAATTGATAGTAAACTTACTTTTTGATAAGTTTACCATCATTTGACTAACAATGACTAAATGGTCATATAGCTGTTTTATTATGGAAATCTAAAAACGGAATTTATCAAATACAATAGACTAAGATTGGGTGATTTAATCTAATAGCAACTAAAGTTGCAAATTTTCTAGACGGAATTTAAAATATTATAACATTTTATATTATATCTTATATCATAAATATTTAAATAGATTTAATCTAATAGCAACTAAAGTTGCACATTTTTATATTTTATAAGTTATAGATTTCTAAAGTTGCAAATTTTTCAGTCCAAGAATTGTATATACATTTGTCTTGAATTATTACAATACTTTTATTATGAAATTGATGAAATATATTTTAAAAATGACATACTTGTGGCTCAATGTATACTCGAATTTAACATTTGGCGGTCATAAATCAAAGAAGAACCGGACTTGTGAATGCTTACGGTAATAAAAAAAAAATTGATGGGTGTTGATGCATACTAGTCGATTTATAAGTTAGATCTTTTCTCAAGTTCATATGCTGATGTATTCTTACGTTGTCACGTGTCATGTATTCCTTCAATTAATGTAACAGGATACAAGTGTAATGTGTAGGCTGGCAAATCTTATCGCTTTAACTTCCCAGGAGAACGAACATTTTATCGCTTGTAATGTAAAAAGATGTGAGACAATAGAGTCAAGATTAGATTTAGCGATAATGCTGATTAATAACTTCTGCTGACAACAGGTGGCGTGACAGTTTTTTTTCTGTGTACATTAATTGATTGGGTCATTTTTGATATCTTTGGAGAAGATGAATTTACTGTCTAATGAATAAAATCTTGAATATATCAAGAAGTGTTATCATCTTCGTTTTGTGACGAGGCAAAAAATATATATCTATTTTTATGTCGTTATCTTTATTCTGTCATTTCCTACTCTTTTTCTACTCATTCATTCTTTCCTGCATCTCATTCCCCCAAAAACATATCAAAACTTACTCCGGCGAAGAGCAACGTAAGAATTCAATCGCTTGCAGGAACAGTGGGCTACGAGCTGAGAGATCATTTGTTTTAGCAACCGCTACAATAACTGGATGCCGTATTGAGAGCAAAAATTCCCTCCATCAAATATGACTACTCAGCCAATTAGCGAATTACTTAGTCAACCGATTTTTCAGGCAAAGATAGCTACGTGTTTGTTTCTGGTGATTGTTGTCAGTGTTGAAACGCGGAGGAAAACAATCCCAAAAGCTGATTTTCCTGGAAGATAGGACTTCATTAGTCGAAAATTTGATGACGAAACTCAACACTCAACAAAGGATAGCTCGAATCGTAATTTAAATTTCATAAGCTAATTCGTAATTTAAGCTCACAGGATCTTCGGACGACTAGAACGTTCTGTTCGCCTGAAGATCCCGAGATCATGAAACTTGAGTTGCGACCCCAGCTTTGCTACGTTTGTATATATATATATATATATATATATATATATATATATATATATATATATATATATATATAATGTCAGATTTCGTTATGCAAATCAATTTGGAATTTGTGAAAATGTTGATCAATGATCACCGAACAGTAGGAAAAAAAAGAAAAGTATAAGAAAAAAGCTTGCTTTACGAAAAGAGATTTTAGAAAAATGAAAAAAGTAATAAGCAAGTATTCCGATGGCTGTTAGGGAAGAGACTCTGCATTATCGCCCCGATATACCATTAACCTACACGCGATATAGCAATAAACTTTTCATGGGCTAAAACAGACAAGAGTATATATGTAGGTTTTCGAAGAAAACTATATACATTAATGAACTTACACGCTACGATAGTTTTTTTTTTTTTCAGGCAGCCAAACAAATACGCATTAGCAAATATGCAAAAGTGAAGTAATTTACTGTATCATTCTATAATTTCAAGCAGTTAGAAAATAGTCTATTCAGATGTAGTAGAGAAGAAAAAAGTTTTACATAGGTTCAAGTCAGGTTCAAGTGCGACACCGAGATTTGAAGACGCATTAGGATGGCCAAAGATGCATCCTAAAAGCTAAGCAAAGTGTTAAGACAGAAAACTTCGTTAGAATCAAAGAAAAGAGTACTGAACTGTTACGTGATATCTGTCCTCCTATATGGCGACTAATGCTGGACAATCTCCTTAAAGATGAAGCAGAGACTTGAAGCAACAAAAATGTGGTTCTAGGTGCTGAGGACACCATGGAACGAACATGTGAGCAACGACGAGGTTTTATAGGACATGGAAACGAAAAGAAAACTTATACTTAACATCAGGAAAAGCAGTTGAAAATTATGTGACACGTAATGAGGAAGGAGGACTTCTGATACTCCCATGACAGATTGAGGGACAGAGGAAAGCAGCGCGTAACATACTTGATGGGTTTGAGTAAATGGATGGTAGAACGGGGTTTGGGAGGAATAACAAAAAGACAAAACCTATTAAGAGCTATAAGGGACAGGGCGATGTGGAGGGCCATGATCGCCTACGCCCTGAAGGGACACGGCACATAAAAAGGAGCATGTAATTGAAATCGGGAATCATTAATAGAATAAAAGTTTCGCCATCTAACATGACTAGACCGTGTCACTGTTTGGGTACATTTGATATTACATGGGATAGAAAATTTCATGGCAAGATTTGCGCATTCAAAAATAGACTTCAGTCATTCTAAAATCATAGTCTGATCTACATTTTTAACACTGAGTAAAGTACTTCGGATTCCTTTTGATGATCTCGAAGGCTCCGTTATAAAGTACCTGCACGATGTGTGACTTGGTAGTGCCGCATACAAAACATTTTTACAAAAGATAAAAAAAAAATGACATATACGATCATTTTGAATTTTCAAAGAGGTTTTATGCTAAGTTCGCCATGCTGGTAGTCAGAAAATCGACGAAGGGAATAGGATACATGACTTCCTGTGCAATCTGGAAGAAAAACTGTCCATGATGTTTTGAGCGTTGTGCTATCTACCACGTCGGTGGATGAACATAGAATGTCATACAAAGTCCAACGAAGACTAAGGGAAGGTACTTCAGCCAATTAGACTAGATAAACATTGCTCTCAGTGTTGATTTCATAGTGCAGGGACTCTTTCACCGTGTCATTTGCTTCAGAATTATGGACGGGGGATGGGGATTCTCTTACTACTCAAAAGTTTCATTAACTCATAGAATAAATCAGGTTCTAATTACAGGCATCTGTCTTTGGTAACGATATAACTGAAGCACCAAAACAAGTTACACATCCAGAAATAAAAAAAAGTTGCCGCGGTATTATGCGGGAATGTTCTTGATGGGGAATGCATCGAACAACGAAAGAAACAATCAATACGTTTTAGCAAATTGGTGTGTCCACAGGCAGTGTTACAGGTCACGACAAGGAAACCTAAGCTTACCAAAAAAGTTTTGAAGACACCAAATTAATAGAATTTCATCAAATATTAACTCACTATGTGAACTATTATTTAAAGAGATGTATGTGAGAATGGTAAACAATATTCAAGCAAAATATCTCTTGAAAACAATAGAAGCTGTTGTAAGTATTGTTAAATTTTAAACGGTAAAAAAGTCAATAACAAAATCAATGAATAAAAGACTAATAAAAGTTATAAAATGTCAATGGGCCTATATTAACTTGTAAAATAATAAAATGATAATTTATTCATGTATATGAGAAACTGCATAATTCCACTATATATTTTTATGGTCTATATATTTTGGATTTAGTTATAAATAAAAAATTATATTGCAATTTGACTCATAAAATCTAGCGCGCTAAACAAAATAGTTATTGTCAACAAGTAATAATATTTGTACAACCACGGTTAGTTAATATCTGTTTTTAAACGGTGCTTCAATAACTAGGACCAATTTCAAATGTGAATTAAGTTTAAACGCCTAATGATTTTCTTTTTTCTTTTAGACTTGGCGGACATTTGGGCGATATTATTTTTCACACATAATTGACATGACTTGAATAACATTATCCAATAGAGAAATAAATAAATTTTCACCAATTACACTGATTTATTTAATGCTTACTTTAATGCTGACTTTGATCCGTTTTAATGAAACACCCTTTATTATGAAAACATTGACTTGCACAATACATTCTGACACAAATACAAATACTGTATACAAATAGAATAGAGATAAATTTGATTTGTAACTCAAACAGTTACCCGTTTCGAATAGAGAGATTTCTTGTAAGTACGTCATTCAAGAAATTCCTTGGCCGCATATGTGACATTGTAAATGAAAACTAGAATTAGTACCGGAAGTCATCATATCGGAGAAACATTGCAAATCATTCCCATGCACATTTGTGTTTTTTTTAAAACACACAAAATGCAACTTTACTGAGCGGATCTTAGTTACAAAACTGTCTTTCCATACTGGTTGTGACCATAACAATATAGTCCAGTCTGTCTTGCTATTTATCACTTGGCTGGTGGTGAAAGTGATGAATTCATACATTAAAGTAAATGTAACCTTTTGAGTGAAAATGAATGCAATGATCTCGACCGGAATTCTAAATCAGTTCGTATGTTTCTCCTTTCGAGATTTCAACTATTACACCACTTGCACAACCAAGGACTGAAATTAATATCCTTTTTTTCCCAGAATATTAACGGCACAATTAAAGCAGATAGTAAAAAGTCTTTAATTTCACCTGCCCTGCTGTGTGTTCAGAAAGCCAACGTCAGATGATTACTGCCTATTGCAAACTAATTATAATGTTAGTATTGAAAGCCAAACGACTTAGCATACCAAAGAGTATCAAGAATTAAATGCAAAAAGACAGTTTAGTGGGAAATTATCTGATAAGAAGAGTAAGCAGAAGTTGATGAAATATTTTAAGTTGTCTTTGGAAAATCATGAATTCTACTTCAAATACGATCATAACCCTCCACTTCTTCCTGTCACTTTTAGCACTTAATAAATTTTGTCTTTTTATTATTTCTGTCAAACTCTGTAATTTCGTCCTATTATGAATTCTTACAATTCTTACAGTGCCACACGCACTCACACACATATAAGATACTAGCAGCATGACCCGGCGTTGCCCGTGCTTGATTCAAAAATCGTACGACTCATACAGCAATCGCTATCACTTGACCTAAAATATTTTTGCCCTTTCTTGCCTTTAAAGGAGTGCCCTTTGACGTGCTGATGTTGCTACATGCCTTACTTCTTGCCTATCTCACACTGCGAATTTGTTCTAAGCTCTATACTAAACATTAAATCTGTTACGAAAAAAGAACTAAACAAAATGAACACAAAACGATCAGCTTTAAAAAAGGACTCATAACTGGAAAAACCGAATGAAAAAGGAATGTTAACAACAAATACTTTTTCACATCCAACCCAGTTCTGCGGAATCAGAATCAACGTTGAGTTTAAGCAAGCGAATGAGCCAATTGGAGTAAAGTGCCATGCAGATTTAAAATTTTCCCACTTGTGACGAATGCAGCTAGCATGCTAGTTAACATTCGTGTCAGTCAGCTGTTGGCTCTCACGCTGGCCAGTAGAATCTTCTTGCCTATTCGTGGCAGCCATCTATTGGCTCTCACTCTGATCAGTAAAAATGGCCGCAAACTACATGAAAACTGCCGTAGAAGCATGAAATAATCGATTATTTCCATTATCGATGGGAGTTGGGAAATGCAAGGTTGGTCTTCGCCTTCCCGCTAACTTGGAGCATGCATGTAAATTTTGGTGCAAATCCGTCGAAAATTGCGGCCGTGCATTCGTTACACACACACACACACACACACACACACACACACACACACACACACACACACACACACACACACACACACATACATACTGCTTTTTATAGATAGAGATAGTGTTATTTTGGTGGAAAACGACATCGCTCAGTTAAACTGCATGAACGGTTTGTCTCGTTTCATTTCTACGAGGAATGGTGCTCAGTATTTCTGTTTTCTGAGCCAAAACAGGAACGGAAGTATTGGTAGACATCCCCCTCAAGAGATTTATAGAGAGAAAGGAAAATAGGAAAAGAGAGATAAAACAAAGAAAGAGTAAAGATAAGTTCGCACGTGAAGGAAAATAGAAAAAAATAGTTTGGAAGTGGGTGGCTATAAGTACATCGAATCATCAACAGAGAAAATGTTTCTGTAATTGCCAAAGAAAATATTATTTCTAGTGTATTTATCGCCCCTCACTATGTTTAAGTAATTATAAATTGCATACACCCATGTTTCACAATCATATATATATATATATATATATATATATATATATATATATATATATATATAAAAGACATTTTAATCAATTATGTATTATTTGCAAATATACTTACATTGTAAACGTATCCAAATATGTTTAAAGAACTGTTTTAAGCGCGCATGCAGTCACACACACATAATTTATGCACGCGTGCACGTGTGTGTGTGTGCTTAAACCAGTTCTTTGATAAATCTGTAATATAATTCTGAAAAAGTATTTATTTTGCACAAGAAATATTTATTTCTCAAGATAATCAAATATTTAAGAACAGCTAATCATTCCAAATATTGAACGTTATGCAGTGAAGAATTCATAGAGCGACACACACACACACACACACACACACACACACACACACACACACACACACACACACACACACACACTTTGGACATAGTAACTCTCAGTTTCGGGCCTTAAGTAACCAACATAACATGGTCTATAAATTGTTTATCTCTAAAACCCATCAATATTACAACATAAATGTTTGTTAATTTTTTTTAATATTATTATTATTGATCGTTTTATTGTTGGTTGTTTTCTTGTGTTTATCTGTGCGTTAGTGGTTTGTTAATGTGTTTATTATTTACTTAGTTTATTAACTAATTTATTTGTTTGGATTAATTTTTTTTTGTTTATTCATTTTATCTTTGGTGTGATTCACATAAAAACATCATGGAAAATAAGGGAAACCGCATCAGCCCACAACAATAAATCTAAAAATTGTAAACTCTGTCTGGCAGTGAAAAAAACAAAAACAAAACAAACTATAATTACCTTCAAAGACCAACAGAAATTAATAAATAAACGATGAGAACTTATCTCAAAATGCAGACACAAAACAATTTTTTACTACGTTACTTAAAAATCGAAAACTGAAACGGAACAAGAATAAACGAAAATAAATAAACAAACGTTTCCGCTCATTAAAATAATCGTTAGAATAATACAATAGACTACCCACAATGCATCACTGATAGGTATATATAATTAGTCGAGCAAAAAAACAACACACAGGGCCTAACGATTGTGTTTAGCATGAAACAGACTGTTGCCGCTGGGTGTTGACTTCAATATCCACTTTTATATTTACAGACGCTTTATCGCTGATATTGAGTACCTTAACCCATAAATATAGCATACCTTAAAACTATGTTTTATTGTATATCTATATAAGAAATGCAAATGCGAGTGTGTCACACTTTTTCAACATTACCGTAGGCCAACATATGATACCATTTTGGAATCAGGCTGACATCGTTGTGCAAATTGAAAACATACCTGACCGGATCCAAACCCGCAATAATAGAACTTTGAATTTCCAAGTTTTCATTACAACGATTGTTTTCAGCAGTTTTTACGTGATTTTTGCGATGATTTTTTTTTTTACGATAACAATTTATATAATTTGGAAATAAATTAAGGAGTAATAGAAATTAATTGCGAAATCCTGCGAAAGTTACCCATGAAATGAAAATAATTGTTTTTGCGCAAATTACATCAAACTGATCAAATGCAGCGATCAATTTTGAGTTCTATAATTTATTGTTGCCTGTCGCATCTACTCCTCCCTATTGTGATGAGGGCCCAATCAAGTGCCTGCGCAGGACCTAGCTTGAATGTCGTCTGATAAGTCATATATATATATATATATATATATATATATATATATATATATATATATATATATATATATATGGAATATACAAATATCCGACAATTATTTTATAAGACATTTTTTTATGTTTTATACATTTCTTTTATAGATATCATTTATTATAAACAGAGCATTTACTTAAATATTTGGATCTATAAAAGAATATATAAACATATATATATATATATATATATATATATATATATATATACGTAAATGTGTGTATGTGTGTATATATATATATATATATATATATATATATATATATATATATATATATATATATATATATATATGTATAAATTTTGATGAGTTTTCCAAAATTTTAAGAATATTTGCTATAACGACATAATCTCTAGTGATCGGCTGTCAAAAGAAAAATTCTCTACATGTGATGATATTAAGTGTAAAGTCTTTTAAAACGTGAAGATTTTGAATTAAGACAATGTGCTAAAAGTAGCACACCAATAGATTTTGGTTCCATGAAAAAGATATTGAAAATAGAACTGAGAGAAAGCAATAGGAAATAAGTTCATATACGACAAGGCATCACATCATTCAAGACTTAAATATTTTATTACAGTAGCATTTTCATTTCTATTCCATTTCATTTTCTAAACTTGCTAGTTTGTACTAAAATAGCAAGAAAACTAAAGACACTAGTCAGAAAACTATCTAAAATAAAATCAGCAAGTAGGTCAATAAAAAAACAAAACAAACATTAGACCAAAATTGATGATGATGAGATTTTGATAATGTTGATTTGAGAGCACATGATCGTTACGTGCTCACGTGCGCCACGCACACGCTTTACGGCTCTTTATTCACCCACCGCACCCACGAGATGGCGTTCGAGATAGGTTAATATCCAGAATATCTGTATGTCAACAAGGGTTCTGCCTATCAGAAACTCTTACCGTCCCGGTTCGTCCATCGGTCGGTCTGTCTGTCACTCTTAGTCAGTTTTCTCCTCAGACGGATGAGTAGATCTGCCCACATATTCTTGTTGGATGATCGACTTCGACAAAAAGAGAAAGAAAGGGAAAAGGACAGCAAGATAAAGAGAAATAAAATATGAGTGACAGGGAGGTAGGGAGAGGTACACTACGAAGAAGAGAAAAGAGAAATTAATAGAGATGAAGAGACTGATAGATAAAGGGAAAGAAACGTTACAATTTTGTGTTCATTAATGTACGTAGATGCTTGCTATCAGGGAATAATCGCTAGTAAGTTTTCCCTCTTCACACCTGACTCAGTAATTCATATTTTGGGCTTACACTAATTTTTCTTTCTCTGAAACTCAAGTTTTATCATTACAGTAAAGTTTTTATTTAGTCTTAAATGTCTCGTATCAGGAAACTTATAGGTTAATGCCTGTTGGGCCACTCGGTGTGTATCACTGTTTTTACGCATAATTCATTTCTCACACATAGATTGTTGTAGAATGAAGATTTTCTAACTTATTTTTGAGAATAAAACGAATTTGCTACGGTACAAAATAAGAATTTCGAAACTATGCAATAAATCACATACAATTGTAATATTATGTTAGTGGCGTCTGATAAGAATACGGGACTATTTTTATAAGTAAAATAATTGTTTATTTTTATTTTTTTTTTTATTTCTGGACTCTGTCGAAATAACATCGACCGAATCGAGGGTATGTAGTTTCAAGGTTTTTTTTGAACGTTTGATCTTTTAGATCTCTTAGTAAAGAAATACTTTTTCTCTCGTAGGTCGAGCGTTTTTATAACTTCGTAACACGGTATTTAGTGGGGAAATATCTAAAGTTCAGTTGGATTCACTTCGTTATTTATGTTGACACACCCAGGAAGTTCCTTTGCGGCCCGATTCTGTACTTCTAGGTCAACCTCCGTATTTTTTTTCACTTGAGAAGATATCGAGTACAAAACATATTTTAGTGTCTCTTAGGGTGAGATTAGTATATATTGGGGCCACCACAGATCTCCTCTTAGGCCAAAGGTTCCTGATGGTCATTAAATTCTATTCAGGCTTCTGGCATTTCCTGTTATAAATCAAATTTTACAGATTCTTTCTTTATTTTTTAAATTCTCGGTTCATAGATCGAATTGTTGAGCTTTACAAATTAGATTTTGTTTTACTTGTCTACAACTAATACCAACAATTTCAGGAATTAGTTGAATAAATTCTACACAGTACAGTTTGTATATTGTCGAGATTTTAATGCAGCTTATTCTACAAATAATCACGCATTCATTTTCATTCGAAGAACACATTCATATTATTCATTGAAGGTTTGCAATTCATGAAAACTATAAAAAATATCGAAACGTGATATAAGATAAGATACTGATATCATTTGTTTTTTTTTGTTTTTTTTTGTGAAATATTTTCAAACTCCAGTTTCTGATGAGGTACGGCTCATTTTTTCTAAGTTTCAAAATCTGCTTTTTGAATGAGCATGTGTATCGAATTCTGGGTGGCTGACAGAAAATTATTTAAGAATTCAGGTAGAATGCCTGATTCTTCTAACTATCGGCCTCTTAAACTTCTATCTATTTTTGGCAAAGTACCAGATGCTCTAATCAATTCTGAATTTGGTTAAGCATCTCACGTCGTAGAGTCTTTCTTCAAGCAAGCAATATGGTATTAGCTTCTCTAGGTCAACTGCTGATGTGCTAATGGTTATTGCTGAAAGGGTCTGGATTTGTCAGGATTTGTCATGCTGGTCTTCTTCTTCTTAATTCCTGTTCTTTTATTGTTCTCTCTGTTTAATAAAGTTTTTCTTTTTATTATATTCTTTCACACTCTGTAACCCCCTGTGTCTTAATACCTTCATTGCTTGCTTTGGGTGAAATTATTTTTTAAATATTACAAGAATCAGATTAGACCAAAAATTGAGTATTGACACCATATCTACGCAAGGATAACTCAATGCTCACTTTCCAGCTTTGGCAAATTTTAAAATAATTTACGTGAGAATAGAGAGATGGCAATCTCCGCTCTGAAGCCTCTTTTCTTATAGACGCAATGTCGTAAGCCTGTTGTAACACTATCGCTATTTCCATGGCAGATGTCCAGATGAGCTCCATTCTTTTGTTCCATTGATCAACCTCATTCCCTCCTTGTTCCAGTTATAAGGAGGAAGTTTCACTCATGTTTTCCCCATGAACTGCTATTTTGTGGAACTGAATCTCGCGTGGTTACTTCCCTGAACACCTCAATGTTAACCGCTGAGAATCAACGCTTAATTGTTATCTACCCTTTTTAGCCTCATAATCTTCTCTTTCGACCACCTTTTACATTTATATCACACACCTCATTCAGTAACCATCTACTTCAAGGGGCTCTTGAGCACTGTATTGGGTGAACTTTAGTATTTGAAAAAAGAAAAGAAAAACTCAGTGCCAAATCAGTGAAGTCCAATACTAAGTCAAAACGCATTTTTTCGATGGAACAGCTGGAAAATACACAAATATAATTTAGAAAGTTTCAAACATTAAACCTCGGAGGAATAATGCAGGATAATCTTTCGCATGTAAGCTAATGTCATTAATAGCAACTTTTCGTTTTTCTGTTTTATTTTTATTTCCTTTGTTTCGTTTGGTTTTCAAATTGGTTATTCAACTTTCTGTGTGTCTCTGAAATTGTAACCAATGTTTACAGCAATTAGCACTGAAAGACATGTGCTTAACATTAATATACAATAGGGGTTTCATTTCTGTGTTTTATTTTATATCTATTTTTAAAAGAAAAACAAAGTGTCATACATGTAAATGCGTGTACAGTGATTCGAAATAGATTTTGATATTTTGATATGACTTCTTCCTTTTTACTGATAAACAGCAATTGATAAAATATAATGAATGAAATAGAGAAGAAAAATAATAGATAAACTGACGATGAATCAAGTAGAAAAAGAATGATAAAATAAAGGATGACAAAAAAGAAGAGGAAAGATATTGTAAATTTAAGAAGTAGAAATTAAAGATGAATAAAAAAAAGGAAAGCCTGTAGAAGCGAATTTCATAATAGTAAAAATAATATAGAATAAGTAAATGTGAAGCGAAGAAAAGAATTAAAAATATACTAATTTATAATTTATTTATACGTTTTTAATTATTAGAATTAAAAACGTGAAGACACTTTAAAGTCGAAATATTTTAAGAGATACAAGAGAAATAAGTAATCATGGCGAGAAGTACAAAGAAAAAGATGATATATATATATCTAGATATGGACGAAAGAATAAGAACCATCTATCCCGGTAAATTAAATAAAGAGTTCAGTTCGAATTTCCGGATCGACATAACAAGGCTGGAGAGAATGACAGTCGAAACATTGTGGTAATAACAAAAAAGATGAGGACATTTACATATATGTAAATAATGACAACTTCTTATTCAGAAATTCAGACAGAAATTACATTGTTGAAATTGAAAGGAAATAAATGTATAAAAATGAAAAATTGGAATTAGTAAGCAAGTAAGAAAGATTTTATGTAGAAAGAAGATAAAGGAAAAACAAGAAGAACAGAAGAAGAATAAAAAAAGGAAAGATAAAAGGGAAAATAGTAGATAAAGCTGATAGTTTACAAAAAGTGCTAAGAAGAGAGAAAAGTTGAATAAGTAGAGACAAAAGAAGATTGAAAGAGTAGATAAAAAAGAAAGTGTAGCAGAAGAATAGAAAATAAAATAAAAAAGAGCAGAAAAGATAAAAGAAAAGAAAAAGTAAAGAAGGTTAAAAGAAGAGAGAAAGAAAGAAAGAAGTGATAAAAATGAAGGTAAAGCAGTAATAGAAAAAGAAAAGTAGAGGAAGAGGAAAAGAAAATGATGAAGGATGAAATAGTTTATTGCTAAATTGAAGATAAAAATGAGGGTGAAGAAGAAAATAAAGATGGAAAAATAATGGCTTGAAACACTAGAATAACAACCAGAAATCTTGTCAAGAATATTTTGAAAAATAGTTGAAAAAAAAAGTGTAACTGTGGAAGTCAAGAGAGCTGCATTGAAAGGGAATATAAAACAAAGATAAGATTACTCGATAGAAAATGGTAGACACAAAATGGTAGACGAAAACTGATAAAATTAGCATAGAAGAGTAAGTGTAACTATGTATACACGGTTGAAGACTTGATGGATGGAAAGATAGCGAGATAGATTAAAAATGTTGATAATGTTACGGAACAGGGGCTAGATGCCATGCTGGGTTGGGTTTTTCAGCTGCTGCGAATGGTACATTGGCAAAATGGTAACATATTAAAATGGTCATAAAGGAGGGTCGTTGGAGCAGAGGATCGGAGCAGGTGGGGAAATGAGGGGAAATAAATTAGTAAAAGTTTCCATAAAAATTCCTGGAGAGTGAAGACGTTACGACAATTTCGACAATGATTATTGCAATATCAAGAAAACAAAATAACTAGCAAGCTGACATAGATAGAAAGGTACACATGGACAGACTAATAGATAGATGGAAAGACAGACAAACAGATAGATAGATAGATAGATAGATAGATAGATAGATAGATAGATAGAACAGAAATAAGTACTAGAGAGACTGAAGAACAGTATAAAGTGAGTGTGTGTGTGTGTGCGTGTGTGTGTGTGTGTGAGAGAGAGAGAGAGAGAGATGGAGAGACAGGGAGATAGAGTATCAGAGAGGAAGAGGAAGAGGTGAAAAACAAAGTAGAAAAAAACATAATCTGGAAAGTAAAGATAAAAGATTTAGGTGATCAACAATGTGAACGAGAACCCGAAAAGAAAAGAGAGAAAGAGAGAGAGAGAGAGAGAGAGAGAGAGAGAGAGAGAGAGAGAGAGAGTAGGAAGAGGGAGACTTGGAAGACAATTTCTAAAGATAAATGAAGGGGAAAGAGGAGAGTGAGTAAGAGAAAACTGAAAAAGAGGAAAACAAGAAGGATAAGCAAGAAGAAGAGAAAGAAAGAAGTAAGAAAAAGATAGATGTGAAAGGTCATAGACAAAGAAGGACAGAGAAAATAATTGGATAGATAGATAGATAGATGGAAAGAGGGAGAGGAAAGAGTGTGTGAAGTGAATGGAAGTAGTGAAAGAAATGAAGCAGAAAAGAAAGACGAAAAGTGGAGATTGTAGGAAAGGAATGGAGGAGGAGTATGAGAGATGGAGAGAGAGAGAGAGAGAGACAGAGACAGAGAAATACATCTATCTCTCTCTCTCTCTCTCTCTCTATATATATATATATATATATATATATATATATATATATATATAGAGAGAGAGAGAGAGAGAGAGATAAATATTAAAACATCGGCGCTTCTCAAAAGATTTTAATTTTGCATTTTCAATTAGCCATTAACAAAACTAAGTTTGAAAGTTCAACTCTTGGTGTCATCTGTGAGAAATTGAACATTTGTGAAAGGAATTAAATAATAAAAAGTATATATATATATATATATATATATATATATATATATATATATATTCTGCTGGTGGTGAGGTTTTGGAAGAAAAATGTCACACTTGTGTTAAACAGAAAAAAATCGCATATTTTTTCCCTAAAAAGTGACATTTTTCTTCCAAAACCTCACCAGCAGAATCGTTGGCGAAATGATAGACACACTGAAAGCAAACGAGGAACTGCAATTAAAATACAATTTAATATAAAAAAGGAGTGAAAAATAATAGAAGAGAAGGAAAATGGTAAAAAAAACAGAATAAAAATAGTTCCAGTGAGTATAAAAATGCCGTTTTGTCTGTTTAAAACTATTTACAAGTTCTGTAGTATCATATATATATATATATATATATATATATATATATATATATATATATATATATATGTGTGTGTGTGTGTATTAAAAATTTCGCCTCTCGCAGACTTTCGTCAGACTATTTTTTAATACAAAAGACAAAACAAAAGCCAAAAACAAAGCAAAACAAATAAAATCAAAATGTTGCTGAAGATATAGGAACCACTGCCACTGCAAAGTGGTATATTTAAAAACAATTGTGATAAAAGTAAAAGATAAAGAAAGGTGAATGAGATTTATGCATCTGAATATACAAGCCAGAAAAATGTAAACATTTAAATTTAAAGCTAAGTGCCCTTGTATAAAACTGATCCCGTCTATAAACCAATTATTAGTCTAAAGAGGGCTCTTCACACACACACACACACACATGATAGGGTAACAAATTTTGAAACGTTTATCAGTCTAACAGGTTTTACTTTTATTAAAGTTTCATCAGAAAATGAGATATTGTGAAGAAAGAAGAAAGAACGTCTAGTATTTTTATTTTGTGTTGTTTTATTGTCATTGGTTAATCAGGCTTCATGTGTAACGTTAGTATAATTTATGGCGGTCCGAACTCACATAGTAACGACGCGTCCTTTCGAATCACCTCAAAGCCTAACTGAAAAAACGTAAATATTGCTTTATATATGTAAGTGTATCACAATTCTAGTTTGTCTATGTGGGATTAGAATAATAATGTATATTCGTGAGTGTGTGTGTCTAGTAGACATTTATGCTTGGTGGCTGTCCGCATGTTGATTTAGTGACTTTTTTTAAAAAATAAACACCGTTTGTGGTAGATAAACATACGTTAGATTCTTTAAGAATGAATTTAATAAAGGCTGGTGATGTAAGAGTGTTTTTGACATGTGTTTATAGTTGGTAATATATATATATATATATATATATATATATATATATATATATATATATATATATATATATATATATATATATATATAATAAAGTATATGGACAGTAATATTTTAAAAAAGTGCTCAATACATCGTATATCCCATGGTTAACCCACCAAAAAAGCAAGAAAAAAAAAACAAAAAAAAAAAAAAAAAAAAAAAAAAAAAAAAAAAAAAACAAAGAAATATGAAACGGAGAGAAGAAATCAAAAGAGTGAAAATTTAAAAGTTAAAGAATGAGAAAAGTTTTTCATTGTTTTTTTTTTGTTGGCCTTCTTTAATAAAAGTTGTATTAATAAAAGCAATCATGAATCCGATAACTCATGAGGACAGTAGGTGCACCATTTACAGTGGAGACATTTAAAGCCAAAGAGCCTAACGGAATACATCCATATTAGGATGCTTTTGAATTCAGAGTATATTTTATCTTCGTAGACTGTTTACCAGTCAAAGTTAGAGAACTCAATCTGACCAAATATTTAATTAATGGCTTGATGTAGGGAAGAAGAGATAGATTCATGCTTTTCCTTAAGGGTATGAAGTCGAACGCAACAAAGTAGCTCGCTATTTGAACTCGCCGACTGCACTTTACACTAGTCATACTTCCATCGTACATAACATAGATAAATGCAAATACTCTCGCATATATACACAACCAAACGTTTAGATAAAAAAAAAGGCATTATTACAAACAGTATAAAATAAAGAACAAAAACAATTTCAAGAAACAACGAAAAGGAAGACCATAAAGTAATAAATATCAGGAGTGACCATTTTCTTGTCAGCTTTAAAATATCTGAAAAAGTGCAAAACATATTATCTTGGTGGAGCATCAAAAGATAATATGTAATGAGCGCATAAGTCTTGTGGATTTCCAATTACATTTAATCTTTTTTCTACTCTTTTACTTTTTTTTAAATTCATTCTTTTATTTTCATTTTTTCCCTGACTTTCTATACGATTTTCCGCCGGCAATGAATTTGCTAAATATATGAGTTAATTATCGCAGTTCTTCTCCTTGCTGTCGACGCCTCAGCCTTTCCTATCAATCCGGATGCGATAGATCCGGAAGTTTGAATTACCAACAAGATAAAACTATTTCTAGAAATGATAGCTGTGTGGTTAAAGCAGCACTTTTGTTACTTAAAAGTTTACTGTTCAGTCGCACATGTAAGATGAATGATTTTTGTTACTTACATACATTAATTATAAAAACGACAACGTCAAGAATGCTATAATAATAATAATAATAATAATAATAACAACAACTTGCCAATTATAAGAAGGCCAAGACTGATAAAAAAAAAACAACTTTATAAAGGTCAAGATAAGATAAAACATAGAAAAATTGAAAATGCAGACTGTGTGAAAATAAAAAGATGAACTACAAAATCAGAGAATGTAGAAAGTTGGCCCAGAAAGAAGAGAAGTATAGACATGACTAAGGGGTGGAAGGTGGCTAAATGGGAACTGTACAAGCAACTACGAGAAGATCTAGAAAAGTTTTCGGTTCGACTTCTTTCCCAAAATCTAACCAAATAATAAAATATAAGAAGTTTTTAATCCTTTCGAGAGATTTTCAGCACCCCTTCTACATTTTGACCATACAGACCAACAGCATATGTACAAACCAGAATCACTCCTAGAGAATAAAATGTAACATTCTTTGGAAACAAGAAAAGGACATGACAAATAGTGAATTTTTTTAAATCACACAGTAGAACCGAACGCTTGATAAATATCTCGTACCTTGTCTAGGAGCCGAGAAAATTGTGTAACATGAAAATGATGCTCTGGGACATGTTCCGAAGAGCCTAGGAAGAAGACTGGAGGATCTAAAAATTAGGGATGGAGTTACAATCACCTTGACGACGACGTTATTGAAAATAGATAGAATACTAAGAAAAATTGCTGTTAATCAATCTTCAGTGTAAGCTAACATTTATTATTCGTGTAAACAATCAATGAGTGAAAATAATAATGATGAGTTCAGAAGTCGTAAAGAAAAAATATAGACATGGCTGGGTAGGAGCAGTGATACATTGGAAAGTGTGCAAACGACTGGGATTTGACCACATAAATCAATGGTATATATTCAAACTAGAAAATGTCCTAAAAATAAAAGGTAAAATCCCTTGGGATTTTAAACAAGAATTGAACATTCCATATACCGAATTTTGCTGTTGCGCCTGACCACAGTATAAATCGATACGAAAATAAAACGGCTGATAAGTATGGTGGTCTTGTCAGAGAGTAGTTGTGAACTATGAGATTGACCGTCGTTCAGTTATCCGATAAAACGACAGGAAGAGCAAGATGCAGGAGCTGGAACCATCCGGACAAAGACATTATTGAAAACAGTTCGAATACTGAGAAGAAAGATGACATAATGAAGATATTTATTGTAACGAAATCTCCCGTGTAGGCCAGCAGTTACTACCGATGGAAATCATCAATAGGTAAATAACATCTTTAACAATAAAAATGGTACCCCTACCATCGCAATTAACACTAAACTATGAACCATTTTCGAGTAACGTTTTCCAAAAAGCTGTTTGAACTTTAAAAACTTGCTTTTGTGTTTCATTAACGAGTTCAAGTAAAAAGACAATTTGTTATTTTAAAAGAAAAAAAAAAACACTCTCAATTCTAATTTGGGAAGAAAGGGTAAATTTACAGAACATGAGGGCTAACGCATTTTGCTAGCTCGAATAATAAAGGACATCTTTTCAGACAGTTTATAAAAAAATATTTGAATGGCTTAACTGAAATTCCATGGAATGCTGTGTATGCTGCTGAGTACGTTGACTTGTAGGTTGAGTAGAACCAGTATTGAATTGAAAGATTTAATGCAATGCTATTCTTTGTTGTGTCGTTACAAACCTTGGCAGTTGCTGGTGGTTTCATTATTAAAGCATCCGTAGGTTCCTATCGTTTTATAGGGTGTCTGTCTGAAATTCCCATATTCATGGTGCACTCTTGCTAATGTTGCTTGAGGAAAATCTTGAGAGGGTGACACAATGTAGATAAAGTGTTCAATCTTTTTTACTCCAAGAATTATTCCATAATCAACTGGTGTTAAATCTTGTTTTCATCACATTACGGCCACAGCTACACTACTTTTTACCTATTATGTCTGCCACATATCATCCAGCTGAGCCCATTTTTACAATTAGAAGAGGGCTAATCTTACATAGAATTGCTGTCTCTAATTTGTTGGCACTTCTGTGTATTTTTGTACTGATTTAAAATGAATGCCATCCTTTCAAATATAAAATGTGTTCGCCTGCAGTAATTTTAGCTAAAATCGCGAATGCATTATACTTACTGTATAATGCATATTCCTCATGATACATAAAATTAGAATTAACCACATATTTATCTCTGTCTAGATAATATAATATTGAGAAGATCAATTTCGCTCCTGTAATAGGATCCATTATTATTCGTGCTCGCATTTAGATATATCATTTATAGTTGCCGATGAAAAGCAGTGTATTTATTTTCAATAACCACAATAAATGTTTCATTGTATCTTAATTGCTGCAAATAGATTCTCACTTGACAGGTTGGAATAAAGGGAAATCATTGTTTTTATGTCTTTAAGTGTTTTCACAGAAACCAAAACACTTGATGTGGAAACCGATACCAGACAAGAAACAAAGTGGTTGACTTTCATGTCAGAAGAATGCGCTCAGTCTTCTGCCAATTATGTTCTTATTTGATACATACAGATTTATCATTGTATTTGTCCCTTTTTTTTGTAGAACTTTAAGTTTATTTCTATTGTAAGGGTATCTATGTATGAGTGCGTATGGGTTGTTATTAGTGCTCGCATTTAGATATATCATTTATAGTTGCCGACGCAAAGCACAATGTATTTATTTTCAATAATTGCATGTTTATTTGTATGAATCCACATATGTGTATCTGTGGGTATGCTATATAAATAGTATGCTTGAGATGTCGTGGACAAACAGTTGTTTTGTTGGCAGGATTTATAAGTAAGTGGGGCAAAATGCAAACAACAAAAAGGCACCAAGGTTGAAAAAGACTAGAGAGAGAGGGGGGAGAGAGGGGGAGAAGGGGGAAAGGGAGGAGGGAGAGAGAGAGAGAGAGAGAATAAATAAATAGCGAAGAAAAATACCGAAGGAAGGAAAGATGAGAAAGAAGAATGAAAGTACCAATAGAGAAAAGTAGTAGATAGGTTCACCTATTGTCCAGTTCAGGCTCCTCCTCTTTCTTTTGAACAATTCCAGTATCTCTTTTTTAATTTTATTTAACAGAAGGCTTACCCTGTACAAGGCCCGAGGAACACTCAAGCTAGAGGGCTATTAAGAGCCAGTTTATACGGATAGGAGGGAGAGATAGCGGTTAACTCTAGACTTGAACGGGGAAACATCCTCTTGGGCGTTTGTTTCAGAGCAGTGGTTCGTGGGAAGAGGCTGTTCGCGTGGAACTTTTCACCAATGGTATAGAAAAGGAATGTGGGTAGTTTGCTAATATGTAAGAGGCATGGCGGGTCCTAGCCGTAAAGATTAGACCTGTCGGAACCAAGGAATGTAGTCCGAGCACTTTCTATGTAAGTAGCAATATAACAGTGATAGATCCACCACGTCCCACCCCTGTTTAGGATTGGGTTTCCTTTCCTTTTTAAAATCTTTTCATTTTTTTTCATTGCCAGTAGTTCCTTGCGTCTTAGTGGCAGTATCACCTTGCTTGGAGTAAACTGATTAAAAAAAAAAGAAAAGGAAGAAACGGAAGTAGTTTAAATAGAAAAAGGAGAACGATGAGAGGAAAAAGAGAATCATTGTCAATAGAAAGGGATGAACAGAAGAAGAGGATGAAGAAAACTAAAAGAAATGATATGAAGAAGTCAGAAAAATAAAAGAAATGCATGACAAAATTTCCTTCATTTTACTTTTTGATATTGTAATTTTATCATCAATTTTCAAAATTATCTCCATCTGAATGTCTGGGATGTTTAATTCACTCTAAATTTATTTGCATGCAGTCTATTGTAATAATCTTAGTTGTTCTTATCGCAACGTTTCGGCTGCTGTGCTCTCCAGCTTTCAATATGTGTTCGCGGATCGATATATACCTGATGAAGACCAGAAGGTACCATGGCTGAAATGTTGTGGTAAAGAAAAAAATAATAATAATAAGGAAAATGATCCATATGTAAATAATATAAATAATCAAAATTATTTCTTCGTCCTTACTGTTAATCGCATTCTCTTCCTACTGCTTCTGTAAGTACGATGACTGAAAAGTACTGAAAAGAGACCATTATTCATTTTCTTTTATGTGACGTGGCCCTTCAGGACGTGGGCGATCATCGCTCTCTAAAACGTCCTATCTTTCGTTGCTCTAAGCAATGTTTATCCCCTTACAGTCCTCCTTCTGCCATTCTTTTATTACAAATGCTCGTTATGTACTCGCTGTTGGCATCTACTGGTTTTTATCCCGTGCGTGTTAAATTCTCCAAGCTTTCTTTCTTCATTATATTTCATAAAAATTTTGTTTATTTCTTGTTTTTATTACAAGTTTCCTTTTTCTTATTATTTCCCTTTCTCGTTTCACGTTACTCAACACGTTTCGCCCATACTATTCTCAGTATCCTTCTGTAGAAACCCATCTCTTTTGTTTCAAGTATCCTCTTCATCTATGAGAAATTTTCCAGTTTTCCCTACCATAAAGAAGGAATGATATTACATAATAGTTCAGCACTCTTTGTTTCTAACGAATTTATTGTTTCGCAGTATTTGGCTAATCTTTTGGAATACATTTTTCTTTTATTCCAAAGAGCCATCGGATTGCGTTGTCACATTTCCCGGCAACTGTTAGTTCATGGATTTGGCACGTAATGACACACGCTTGAGAGAGATTAATAGATAGGAACATAGAGATAGATAGATAACGAGAGAGAGAGAGAGAGAGAGAGAGAGAGAGAGAGAGAGAGAAGGGAGAGAGCGATTCCTTAAAGAGAAGAACGAAAAATCGTTTGTGTCTGTTCGATAATCCTGTATTAATCCTAAAGTTGGAAGCACTGATAATCACTTGTGATTTTCCCCATTTGACCAGCTGTCATTGACTTGATTGCATGATCCACATTTACATAACACAGCTTCCCTACTTAAATGTTAGGATTATACAATTTCTTCAGAAAACAACGGTAGACGTTCACAAGAATGAAAATCTAAACAAACAAAAAACTCAATAAGCAACTCAATTTAATCAATAAAAACATTAAGCTAAATTAAATAAACTAAAGAACCAAATATTTTAATCTTTATTAATAATATCCGATTATTTTATATGATCCTTAGGATAAAGTTTCTGAGTGGATGTTCCCGTTATTTTTTTGTTTTAATAGGGATATATATATATATATATATATATATATATATATATATATATATATATATAATGTGTATTTGACAAGATATTGTGATTGAGCTTTTTATCTTTTAATTTAATTTTCTTGTGTTCGTATAAGTGTTTACTTTTCTGGACATAAAGTGTGTAAAAACTGTCTAAATGTTTTGCCTATCCGAGAGCTTTCGGCTATTCTATTAACTATTATCAAGTATGATTTTTCTTATTAACTGAATTATGGATTTTGATGTATGTACGTGTTGTAACCTAGGGAAGGTTACTGAATAGAATAATCACACGAAGGTTGGTAATGAACGATAATACTTAGGACAAGAACAAAACATACAAGATTCACCAGCGGCGCGTAAAAGAAGTCAACTGCTAAAAGTGAGTGAATTGAATTCCACAATGAATCTCCAACAGCAAGATATCTACCAACTGACCCACACGGTCAGATGTGACACAAGGCCGAAATTAATGTGTGGTATCCGAGCCCGTAGGCTCGGCCAAAAATTCCTCGTAGACTCCGTATAAAACAGGTTCGGGTAGCCGTTTCCGAGACAAGACTCTACCCTTCGACATAGCCCCGTTTGTTGATCCTCTCTGCCTGGAGGCTGAGAGTTTGACCAGCACAACTGCAGACGAATCTCCAACTCCAGGATATCTACCAACCACCCCACGCGGTCAGATGTGGCACAAGGTCGAAATTAACGTGTGGTATCCGAACCTGTTGGCTCGTCCCAAAATTCCCCGTAGACCCCGTATAAAACGAGGTCGGGTAACTGTTGGGTGTTGTCTTATTTGACGAATCCAAAGACAGATCGAAGTTCAGGTAGAAAAGTGAAAAAAAGTGTAGATGAGCCGTCTTGTATTAGACATATTACCATTACTTCCTGTTAAGAATATAATGATGAGATACATTGAAATAATACTGAGAGTATATATATATGTATCGAACAATGGGTTAATTTTGGTATTTTTTATTTTTATAAATTATTTTTTTATTTTTTTATACTTTAGGACTGGCTTAAAGGGGCCTCAAGTATGATTAAATCTAAAATGCAATACTTATTATTCAATGGTACATTAGACATGGCAATGTTAAAATTAAAAATCAAGAAACCAAGTATTATATGTACTATTATTTCACTTTTCTACTTTAAAATTTTTGGGGAAATCCCTTCCTACCAAATAAAGTATTTTTAATTGCACGTAAGGCTAGCCTCTTGGTTTTATCAATCTTTTACCTTCTAGTTCTACCAGTTTGTGGTTGCTGCTATTGTAAGTATAAGAGTGTTGTGATTTTTGTTATTTGGTAAAGTTTTTCGTTAGTGTTATTAAGACAAAATATTCACTTCTTCTAGAATGCATTAAATCTGACACAAACTTCGACTAAAAGTATCCTGTAATCTTAGAAGTTTATTGTATTTGTTTTAAAGTATTATTATCTTTTCTTTCGTGTCAAGTTTTTTTCTAACATTTAAAATAATTACCTGTTGATTTGCTCTATTTGTAGTTCTCCTTTTCCCCCTTAATTCCCTCGACATATTGCAATATTTCATCATCTATCATATGAGACATTACAATTAAGTTGGCAATCTATTTATCTATTACGTGTTATTCACTCGTTTATTGATATCAATTTCTTCTCTGTTACTTCATTATGTCTTCTCTTCCCCCACTTACAACATCTACCTACTTGTCCATATCACTATCCACGTATATTTGTTTAAACATATACAAGCATCCAAATACACACACACACAGGCACACACACACACACACACACACACACACACACATATATATATATATATATATATATATATATATATATAAATAAGGTGTGATGGTTACATTGTCTTCATTATATATTTTTTATTTCGTGCATGCGCATTGGTTGTTTTTTTTTTATTTTGTCAACAGCACAGTATAGTAGGGTCATCGTTTGTGAGAAAAAGAGCACCATGATATAATTCACTCCGCCAGAAATTTGGAAATGACATGCTGTACTGCTTGGCATTTGCGCCGGAAGCTTCAATACGAACATTTCAGAGTGTTTGGGTATCAATCTGAAGACAGTGCAGAGTATTGGAAAAAAGAGTTGGATGAGTCTAATGGTGATTACAAAGGTGTTTGAAGTGATCACTAGTGATCGCGACGTTATGCTTCCATTCATCTTCCCACAAGGTCTCAGACACAAGACTGAGCCCTAAATCAGGTGCCTTGAGGAGGTATTGCTGCTCTGGGTCAAGAGGGTAGCTGCTGGAAGACCTTATTTCTGTCAACACCACTATGCCGCACAAGCAACCGAACCCATTGATGGCTCTCAGACAATTTCTGTGATCACATCAACCCTTACATCTGGCCATCTCATTCCCCACACTGCAACATCCTTGATTACTATGTGTGGGGCGCAGTTGAGCGAGGGACCAACAAACTCCTTGTAACCCCAAAGAAAAACTGAAGGCAAGGATTATAGCAACATTCCCCAATTTAACCATGGAGACTGTCCAGAAGATTTACACGAGATTCCGAAGTCGTCAAGAGGCTGTGGTTGAAGCAAATAGGGATTTTAACGAATAAATTTATTCTTTCGTATTTCAAGATATTTTTGTGTAATTTTGGTAAATATATCTGTTAAAATGATATGTCAGTGTTATTTTCATTTTCGTGTAGATTGGACGACAATTTATCCATCGTACTATATATATATATAGAATGAACAGTCAGATTAATAATCCACAGAATTTTTTTTTTTAAGTTCTCGATACAAAGTAGAGCATAATATAATATTATTATTTAGAAATATTTTTTCATCGCAACACAGAAATTTCAATGATTCGGAATTAAAATTATTGTTCCATTTTCAAATAGAACTTTGAAATTATTGTTCCATTTGAAAGCGAAGTAGTATTATATTGAAGAGTTTAAGTAAAAGAGCGATAACAGTTAGTGGATTTGAGAAGTTTAATTTTATGCGAAAACATTCTAAGAAAAAGATTTTATTAATTTCAACCGACAGTAACAATGACTTTTCAATCGATGAATATCTAATATTGAATATTTCCTGCATGGAATCAGTTAATTTCATCCTTAATTTCACCGGCACCAGAACAAAATCCCAGCGGGCATTAAAAAAAAAAAAAAAAAAAAAAAAAAAGACAGAAAAAAAAAAAAAAACTGAGACAATAGTAATAGTTCTTTCTACGATTTTAGGTTAATTTGGAACACGAACAAATCCATAAAAAACTTTATTTAAGGTATTAGTTCCTTTTCTTTTTTTTTACAGTAAAATTCACCCTGTATAAGGCCCGGGGGCACTCGAGGTAGAGGGTTACGTTAAGGGTTAGTATATATGGATAGGATACATAACGGTTAACTCTGGACTTGAACAGGTTAAGATAAACACAGGTTTAGTGATCGGGGAAACATTCTCTTGGGAGTCTTTTCCACTGGTCAGTGGTTCGGAGGAAGGAGCTGTTTGGGTGGAACTTACTTCTCACTGATGAAATACGGAGGGAAAGTAGGTGGTTTGCTACAATGAGTCATGGCAGGTCCTCAACCGTGAGGGTTAAACCTGGCGGAACCATGAATATAGTTCATCCGGGCACTTTCCATGGAAGTAGCGATAGAGCCATATCCCAACTGTGTGCGTGTGTGTGTAACAGAGAGAGAGAGAGAGAGAGAGAGAGAGAGAGAGAGAGAGAGAGAGAGAGAAGTTATAGAGTGAAAATAATTCTATTAAATAATAAGGACTCGAATCATAATTCTATTAAATGATAAGGACTCGAATCATAATTCTATTAAATAAGGACTTGAATCATAATTCTATTAAATAATAAGGACTCGAATCATAATTCTATTAAATAATAAGGACTCGAATAATTCTTGTTTGTTTACTTCGAGTTGCAAACCTTAGAGAAGCCTTTTATGGTTTTCTTCAAATAAAGTCAGGTTTTATGTAATACCAAGACTCCGAATTATGAAATATATCGTATATGTGACTAGCAATTTTAGAAAAAATGGATATCTATATCAAACAGAGTGGGACCATAAACTTGTAAAACACGCGGCAGAAATCGATTTTTCTTATACATCTGATTGTATATTATTATTAATACCTCAATTTGAGATTAAAATTTGAATAAAAGATTTCTTAAATTTTCAAATTTAAATTTGTTTCTTTTTATATGAGACTTTTTATTTATGAGACTGGACTTACTTCAAATATTTTGTAAACTAAGACTTATTTAAAAATGTTTTCTTCTTACATAAGAATTAAATAAAATAAAAGAGAAATTATATGTACACTTGAGAATGTTTAAAAATGATAGATATTTTGTCTACTGTGACACATTCTTGGGTGATTTGTCATAGTGCAATGCTTAGTCAGTTCAACTCATTCATTACAACTGTGTTCTGAGTTCGATTCTCATGAGTGTCCCTGTATCAATTGACATCTATTGCCTTTATTGATATGCATGCTTTTTCAAGTTATGCCAACAAAACTGACATTGTATTTTAGTACATTTTTTTAAAACACCAGGGCGTTCATACGCGTGCTATTTTAATTGTAACGAAAGTTCGTGAAACATCGTAATTTTTTATGCACCTTCTCGGTCTCACGCTTTCCGCTGACATGAAGTAGAAAGATTATAATGAATCGATTGCTTCGTCTGCGAGGAAAGTTGGTCTACTGAGTTGTGCCAGAATCTATCTTACATATTTATAAGACTACCATTAGTTCTTGCTTTGAATATTTCTGCCACATCTGGTTTGGTGCTCATGCTATATATTTAAAATCAGCAATATTATTGGCCCTGATCTAGCATATTGGCTTCAGTCCCTTTCCCATCACCGTAACATGTGTCTTTTATATAAATACTTTCATGGTAATTGTTCAGACGAACATTCCTACAAAGTACCTAAACCTTATGAATTTCAGCGTATTACTAGATTGTCGATAAGTTCTCATCATTTTATAGTTGAAATGGCTACATGTAGCCGCAAGTTCTATGCTAACATTTTATTCTCACGCACTTCTGGTTTCTTGCTTTCCACCAACGTTGATCTTCAACAATTTAAATGCGATGTCAATCGCTATCTTCTGTCTTCTTAATTCTTGTTCTTTTATTGTGCTCTCTCCTTAATAGTAGTTTTCCTCATATTCTGTGACATTCAGTAATCCCTTTCAGTTTTTAATTTGCCTTGCTTGGGGTGAAATGGTTAAAAAAATAAAGTATTTTGACAAACATTATTTACTCCAAAATTACTCCCTAAACTCTTCCTCAGCAAGAAACATTATTGTGAAATTTAATATATTAGGTTGGTGCAAAAATAATGTCGTTATTTTTGCACCAACCTAATAGTTCGTTACTTTTGTACTGTAATTATGTATTATATAATCAATGCTATTTAAAAAATGGCCCTTGGTATCTGATATATATAAGTATTTTCTAATAATTTATTCATAATTTAAAAAATAAATTTTAACGAAGAATCACAAAACAAAGCTGATTGAAGAAATACAATTATGGAAACCAGTGTGAAATGATAACAAAAGAATAAAAAGTCGGGTTTGTGAGGAAAGAACCACTTGATTCGGACGGATAGCATCCCTGCTGTCTGATTGCCCTTAGTTCTCACGGGATCTTTTCCTTATCCATTGGTACTTTAGAGATTCGCACAGTTACGCAAACCCAGTGGACCTGAAAATGGGGTCAACAATTACAGACTAGGTTGTTTGCGGTACTGGTTGAAGGGAAAGAGGGTAAAAGAATGTTTTTTTTTTATTATATCTTATTCTGCAAATGGTTGTTGTGGTTGTTGGTGTATCTCACTTTCACGAAGTAATTTTTTATTTGATGGCAGCGGCCGATAAATAGAAAAAGATGAATCTTCGCACGAAAGTAAGAGCCGCGAAAAGATTTGTGACTTTTGGGAAAGAATTAAATAGGGTTAAGTAGAAATCATACAAAAGGACATATCTTTGTGGATATGTGTGTGTATGTGTCTATCTCTTTCTTTCCCCCCCCTCTCTCTCTCTCTGTCTCTCTTAATTTATATATCTATCTATATATATGTATATCTTGAAGGCTGCCAAAACACAATCATTCTACTTTCCATCAGTCTATTAAACTTAACTATATATATATATATATATATATATATATATATATTTCTTTGTTTATTACACGTGTGATTGAAAAAGAACACAGGCATATTCGCAATTTCCGACATTAACATCTCTTCTTGTTTCTATTCAATCAAAAGCTTAATATATGATAAATCTCAATTTTATTGATATTATTAGTTTCATTTTGTTGTCTTTTTATTCTTCAAATTTTAATAATAGGCTCATGAAATCTACATATATATATGTGTGTGTGTGTCTGTGTCTCTGTGTGTGCGTGTGTTTATGTGTAGGCAATGTACGTGGGTATTATCATTATATAACAATATATGATGTGTGTGTATTTTTATTTGCATACACAAGCTACGATGGATAAATTGTCGTCTAAATTATGCAAAAATGAAAATAACAGACATCTCATTTTAACAGATAAATTTACCAAAATTACACAAAAATATCTTGAAATACTAAAGAGTAAATTTATTCAATAAAGGCGCCATTGGCTTCGGAATCTCGTTCAACACGCCTGGGCGGGTTCCTTGTATAAGTTGGTGAATGCTGCCATAATCATTGTTCATACTCGGTGTTACAAAGAGTTTTGTTGGTCTCTCGCTCAAATGCTCCCCACATATAATAATCAAGGGTGTTGCAGTGTAGGAGTTAAGTGGTTATATGTAAGGCGTGATGTGATTGCAGCAATTGTCTGACTGTATTCTCATGCTTGTGTGGCATGCAGAATTCAGTTACTAGACATAAGATCATCGATCAGCCACCATCTTGAACCAGGGCAGCACTACCTCCTTAAGGCATTGATATAGAACTCTGTGTTATCTTTGAGGCCCTTGCCAACAAATTCGTGAGTTTTTTTTTATCATAACGATCAGAGTGAGTTTTCTGAGCTGCCCTATCTTCAAAATCACCATTAGATTCATTCAACTCTTTCCGAATCTGCTGCACTGTTCTCATATTGACAATCAATAATTCTGAAATGTTCATATTGAAGCTTATGGCCAAACAGTACAGCAGGCCATTTCCAAATTTCTGGCGGCGTGAATTGCGTCATGGTGCTCTTTTTTTCAATATACTATCCAGTTTTAAAAGTTTCAAGCTTAAACTAAGTTTTACTTTTTTCAATTACTATTTCACTAAATATTTTTATTTTATGTATTTACATTAGTGTGGGACATACTTCAATTGAGTAATCATGGTATTTCATTTCTTATTAAATTATAAAATTAATTGAAGAAAATTTTATAGTATTTAAAAATTTTTTATTTTTCTATTTTCGAAAGGTAAATAAAAGTCAATAAAATATTTAAATGCGGAAAGTATGTTAATTTGTAATAATTACTAGGTAGTTAAAAACCAAAAATATGCGTTCACTTAGATTTCTGACAATTGAGTCATCCATAGTAGCTGTCATCACTTCATATATTAGCAGTCCATCAAACGTTGGATCAGATAAACAGGACCAATCGTTAATAATTGGTTGTATATTATTTTTTTATGTTATAGTAAGTAATATTTATTTCAAATTAGATTAATTTAATTTAAATTTTCTAATTCTACTAAAATAACGTGTCAGAAATATATATTTATTTTTTGAAAGAATTTTAAAATGGAAAAACTTCTTTTGTTTACAAATTTCTTAAAATTAAGAAAATGTCCGCTTTTAAGAAAATTTTAAGAAATCAAAATTAAATTTGACATTCCAATTTATATAATTTCTATCTGGAATACTCCAGAATATTTTACTTAATGGAAATAATAAATTTAATTATTAAACTTTCAATTAAAGCTAAAATGAAATCTTCAAGAAAGATTTTTAATTTTTAATATTTAATTTTAAACCTTAGGTACCGAAAATTTATGCCAAAAAAGGATAGCATAATTACCTTATCACATCCTGTGGCCAGTTCCCAGAGAGTATTCTCTCTCTCTCTCTCTCTCTCTCTCTCTATATATATATATATATATATATATATATATATATGAATAAAATAAGCAGCTCCTGCTATAGAGACACACTGTAGAAAGAGATCTTAATGCTATATTAACTGACAGAGCCTTATTGTATTTTAATTAAATTCCAGTGAACAGTCGGTGACCTCAGCTAAAGGTTGTATGTTTCCAATTTTCCAATCAAAACTGTTGGTAAACTTGAAAAAGTTCATGCTCAGTTTTATTTTTTGTTTTTACCTTTTTAGTCTTTAACAGTGTAGTAGATAAATTTCTTTAGTTACATAGGAAACGCTAGAATTCAATTATATATATATATATATATATATATATATATATATATATATATATATATATATATATATATATTATTTTATTATTATTAGATAGAACGAACAAGGAATACCTGTTAATCATTTAACTGAATTTCTCACAATGTCATGCGATGTCGAGTGGAAACTTATAAAAGAACTTGAAAAATTGGGTTTAATGTTTCAGTTATTTCTGACCTTCCTTGGCCATTTTCAAAGAGAGATGGCGCAACTTAAGTGATAGTCAATTAAGTGATTTTGTTGTAAACGATCCTGAGTTTAAAGTGAATGCTATAGCGGTGAAATTAATTTTAGCGTCGCGTAAATAAAAATAGAATTTTAACACTATGTTTAAATTTTTTTTTTTACTAACCAGTGAATTTAAATGATACAAGCCTCCAAAATTTTTAATCGTATTTTGGATTTAATTGCTAGAGTATTATTGTACAGTTGCTCATAATTAGAATGATGAATTTGTGTTAAATGTTAATATATGGCACTTTGATCGGAGAGGTGACAATCATCTGTAATGAAATAAAAATCGCTTTTCTCGGAGTCCTCATCGATAATAAACATCAGAACTTCTTGACTTGAACATGTAAAATGAACCATTATGAATTGTTGCCTTAACTATCGATGTGAATGCCCTGACCAATAAAAGATGACTGTCCTAAAAACCGATTCTTATCAACCGTGACACTGTGCAATAATGGCTTTCGTAATCGATGAGCAAATAAATATTCCTATTTTTGGTGATAGTTTTTCTAATAAATGATATCTAATAATATCAGTCTTTATTGTATTATGTTCCACTAGAAATAATAAAATGCTGGTATGTTTGGTTTGGAAGACGACTTTTTTTTTATTTAAAACAGTAGTGAAGTATACTGTATATACGCACTTGAAAATGTTGAGTACACATACACATAAATACACACACAAACATGTATATATATATATATCAATATATATATATATATATATATATATATATATATATATATATATATAAAATTGATACATTATTTTTTTTTTTTTTTTTCTCATAGTCTTTGCCATCACGTAACTGCGCATTACAACCGGAATAAAAATCGTTTAATATCTAAGCATATACGAACGGTTACCATGATCCACTTCTTTGCTTATTCTTCAGTGTAGACAATATTCGCTTGCTTCATATCTTCACTATTTGCGCCATATTACAATATCGTCAGATTAAATGTTAGCTGCCGATACCGTTTTGTTTTTCCCTGGAAAATTTCATTTAACGATTGTCTTTGAGATATATTTGTCATCGTACATTTTTATAGGAATACTGAGTTGTGCCAGGAACGGTGCGTTAGACATGTCTGTTCCGAACTGACCGATATTCGACCATATTAAAGAAATAAAACTTTCTATTTTGGATCCTTTGACAAAACATTAAATTCGCTAAGAGCACCTGGGTTTTTCGTATCTCTGTAGTGATATAAACGAAATTCAAACATTTTCAGCTTGTTAATGTTAAATGCGTGCCATCAGGATCATCTGAAATTCAGATGAACATAGAGAAATATGTTCTAGTAAAAATCAAACATAATGTCGTTAGTGTCGTTTAAGTGTTTTATTAAGCGAATCTTAGTGTACAGTGATTGAATATTAAACCCATCTTGGTTGCTATAGTCACAATGCTTCCACCGTTACATCATCTGACCTTCTGATTTGTTAAGCAGTTTTAGTTAATTGGCAGCTATATATATAATTTAAGTTTGAATTTGACAGAACATGTACACAAAATATATACGATTATCAATTGCAATGAAAACATTTTTATTGATTTCTATGTATTTATATATTTTTAAGTGAATGTCAGTGTTTATGTGTATGAATTTACCCAAATAGTACGTATTATATATGTGGGTAGCTTATTGAGTCTCTAGCTTTGGGTGCAAAGACAACATAGAATTCTAAATCATGGAGAAAGTAAAATGACATCACGCCATTATCTTTCCCAAGAAGTCGTAGTCATTCAAAAGATGAAGAAAAAGATTCAGTAAATGTTTGGAACACTACGCATGCATCATATAAACACACACACACACACACACACACATATATATATATATATATATATATATATATATATATATATATATATGCATGCATCATAACAGCGTTGTGGTGTAGTGTTATTAATATACTAAAATTAAACCGACACACAGCTCGAATTCAACTCAAAGTAAAAGGTTACATTTGCCAAAATAGCAATGCTTAATGAGATGAATAGAAGAGAAATTATAATGATGGGAATTTGTAGGAGGCATTGTAATGGGCACTTCACTTGAAGTTGTGATGTGTTCAGGGAAGCAGTGGTTGACCATGCGAGAGTTTGTTACGAGAACAGTTTGAATTGAGTTTTCTTCTTAGATTCGGAACACGGCGGAAATGAAGATTATTTGACACCGTGAAAATGGTAATGCGAGAAGAAAATGGTAATGCGAGAAGAAAATGGTAATGCGAGAAGAAAATGGTAATGCGAGTCCTAACTGCAAATGTTCGAACTTGTGGGGCTAAACAATGGCGCTCAACTGAACATTTGCCATGGAGAGAAAATGACTTGATGATCGTCAAATTCTTCCAGAGTTACTATAAGCAATAAGATTGTATACGAAATCATTATTCGTGACCTTGTCAAACGTATCAATTTTAATAGCCTTAAATTAGAATTTCTTTCTAATTCGCTCGGAAAATAACCCAGGAATTGTGCCTTAGTCCCTCCAATGTAATCCTTTTGAGACCTCACACACGTATTCCAGTAAACCCTGTCTTTTCAAAAATGCGAAAGTTTTATTTAGAGATCATCATCAGTTGTCTCATTGTAGTCCCCTTAATTTCGTCCACGATCTGGAATCTCTGACAGGCAAAACTAGACTGAGTTGATGGCTGACATGGTTGATGTAATATTTTACCAAAAATACCCGCAAAAGTTTTGAAGAATAGCAAGTCGTTATATTCGATATACATCCTTACTTTCTATAGACTCGTATAATGAATAATTCGAATAAAAATATAAATTTTCAAATCATTAACACAGTTTATAAGGAATTAAATTATATATTTAACATTTTAAGAAACTATCTGGAAAAGCAATTTAATTTTGATTTCTATAATTTTAATCCTATTCTATTAATTTTTTAAAATAAAACTTATTAAGATACGATTAAGATTTAAAAATGTAAAGATAAAGTTTTAAGAAAAATGAGTTTTACATAATAAGCTTAAAATAAATTTGCAATGATATATTTAAAATATTTATAGAGCTTCTCTGTTGAAATGTAAAACTATTTATGGATCTTAATTACTTCTATACTTAGATTTATCAGTTGCAGAATAATTGCACACCTAGTGAGCATTGTATGCACTACAACAGCGAATTTGTTAATAATTGCACCACGGTAGGTATCCAGGTAATCACTAAAATTAGTTTTGTCTGGTGCAAGTATTGGACAAACAACGAGGCTGAACATATTTAAATGGTCACTGTTAAATGAGCGTTGCTTTGCTTCACACTGAGGTGCCCAGTTAAATATTGTAATTCCATGTTTATTATTGTAAAGCTGTTACCTTTTGAGGTTGTTATGTAATGTGTAAATTCCTTTCAAATGTTTTAAAACATGTAAATTAAGCAGAAAAGAAGTTAAAATATGAACTGAAATGTTTAATTCAATTTTTAAGCAATAAAATAAAACTTTCTACCTCCTTCTCGATAAATATATTTTTTTTACATTGAAGTAAATGTGACGAAACTTCCTGCTTTTTCTGTGTATTTGCAGCCATCTGTTTGCCAGCACCATAACATCTGTTTAGAGATTTCTTAAATAGAGAAATTGAATATAAAAAAATTTGAATAATAAAAAAAATGCTACAGCACTACACTGATAACCCCGCTTTGAAAAAATGAACTCGGCGGAATTGTGTATGTGTGACGTCATAGATAAAGTTATAATGTAGCTGTGACAGTATAATTGTGGCTATAGGATATAGATAGAACTTGACAGCGGAATCATTGGTGGTGGGTGCAGAAAAATGGGCACTTTCCCCAAAGTAGCAACTACCCTGGATATTTCTCAGAAGCATATGAGGACTATAAGAATTCCTGACAGAAACGCGTTTATCATGGGCACACACACACACACACACACACACACACACACACACACACACACACACACACATATGCACATCGTTATTCATTCATAAATAAACTGTATATCTTGTGCAGTTTATTCCTGAATGAATAAATTGTATAGACAGAATTTCTTTCTTATCCATAGTCATAGTATCGTTCATTTTAAATTACGGTTCAATATTGATTCATAAACTTTTCTTGCATTTTTTGTGCTGGGTGTGTGTTTATGTGCATATGCGCGTGCGCGTGCGCGTGTGTATTTGTTTGCGAGTGAGCGTGTATGCTTGCATGAGAGAGAAAGAGCGAGAAAAAGAGAAAAGAAAGAAAGAAAGAAAGAAAGAAAGAAAGAAAGAAAGAAAGAAAGAAAGAAAGGACAACGAGAAAAGATATAAAAGGTATCGTTATAGAGGGAAAGATGGAAACACCCACTAATATATCAATATATTTGTCTACTGTTAATGGCCGCGGGTATGCATGCCTGCGGGTGATTTAACTACGAAGTGTCTGGGAAAAAAAAAGAAATTGACTTTTCTGTTTATTTCTGTTGTGATCGAACTCTCTATACATAAATTATAATATGTGAAGTTAGCATTTCTAGCTAACCATTACACAACGGCGAGGCTTATTTGACTGAAAATATAATTGAATAACGCGCATGAAAACAGATGATTGCATATTAACATGCATACACAGATTGTAAACATTTAATATACATAATACGTTATATATACGTATGAGATAACAATATATATTATTATATATCGTAAAGAGTATTGGGTAAATGGAATAACAAAGTGTAAAAAGTTTACTTGTGATGCGTTCTATCCTTCAGTATTTCATCAGACTAAATTTGTTATGTCGTTAGGGCAAAGCACGATAAAAGGGTGCTGAGAATTTTAGAGTTTATCATTTTCTTATTATCAATTTTGTAAGTAGGTATTCCACAACACAATCATAAATAAACTCATATACATGAGTGTATGTACATGCTATATATATATATATATATATATATATATATATATATATTATATATATATTAGAGAAAGACTATGACAAAGTTGAAAAAGCTTTCGTGTAACGTGTTTCCTCCTTTAGGACTTTAGCCTTATGAAGACGAAACGCATGACACAAAAATTGCTCTTGGTATATAAAAATTTATATATCGTTTTCCAACTCTCTCTCTCTCTTTTTCTCTCTCTCTCTCTATATATATATATATACACACATATATATATATGTAGAGAGAGAGAGAGAGAGAGAGAGCTATATATATAATGTTTTCATAATTAGATAAACAAAATCTTCGTCTATTTTAGTTAAAGACTTGCCCATTTCTAATCCTCGCCTCCTTACCATTTGTCGATTGGTGTCTTGATTAATGGATGATTAAATTGCCTTGATTCGATTGCACTTGTTTCCCCTCGAGTGTCATTCAATACAACTGCTAATCTCGTCTTGAAGAAATGTACTGAAGGTCGGTTGTCTCCCTTGCGCCAAAGATTGCCTCACTTGTGTGCTGATCTCGCTTAGATTTCTTTCATGTTTCGTGCGTGTTGATTAGTCCATTGATAACAACTTTTAAGTGAGGCAATCGATACAGTTCCGTATTCTCAGGAGTGCATTTCAAGAGTTGTGTGTTAATTCAATGCACCATGTGGCTATTTGAGTTTTGCTTCTAATGGCGGAAGAAAATTAGAAGGGCAAAGAGGCGGACAGGAACGGGGAAAAAGAATAAGAATGTGTGAAACGTTACATGGTGGCACGGGAGGGGAATGTCGAACAGCAAGAGGAAGCTAAGAGTTGGAAGAAAGTATGGCAGTAAAAGTCTTAAAGATGGAGAGACAGAGTGAGTTGCAGAACTGAAGAAATTATGAGAGAAACAAGAACCTATCTGGAAAGACTTATAAGAAATGAAAACAGAACGTAAAGAGGAAAGAATGGAAAAGAAAGGGAAACTGTGATAAAAATGAAAGCGCAGTTTAATGGAAAAGGAAACATAATTTACGCGAAATCGAAGTTAGAAAATTATCTATCTATCTATCTATCTATCTATCTATATATATATATATATATATATATATATATATATAATGGCGGGGGTGGTAAAATTATCAGTGAAAGATAAAGTGTAAATCATAAAAGGAAGCATAAAGAGAAACGCCCATAAAAATCAAGACTAGAGAGGACCTAATGATAAAATTAATATAGCTTACCTTGCTCTTTTCGTAAATGCCGAAAGCCAGTAGAAACATAATTCTTCGTCGGTCCTGTAAAGTTATGTATTATGCATTGTACCATTATAATGAAGTTATCACTACAATATTGATCGGAGGTTTGTTCATCCAAGTTCATCCAAAACAAGCCTTGAGAACCACTCAGAGTAGAGAGTTATGATGAGTGAGGAGGTGGTAGGAAATTAAGACTATGACAATAATAAAGATAGATAACGAGTGGGCATTGACTCGAAAAGATTAATATTGCAGTGTTCCGGGAAGCATCCATGCGGGAGTCTGTTGTAAAATCTAGTAGTTTTGGGGAAAAATCTGTCTGAGGAGAACTCTCTCTTTACATTAGGAATACGAGGGAAATAAAGGAGATTTAAGTTCGTGGGAGTGGCATGGCATGTCCTAATGGGAAAAACCTGAATTAGTAGAACTGAAGAATAGAGCTCATCTAAAAATTGATGATGTTAAATAGCGTTAAATCGTCGATAGGCTTGCGATATTGCGTTTCTGGGGAAAGAGGTTGCAGAGTGGGATATAAGTCATTTCTGATACATTGAGAGTGCAACTGTTCATTTTAATTTTCATTTCTAAAATATTCCTTTTTAAAATTTGTTAGTAAAATTAATTGAATAACTTCATCGATTTGATTTGTTGAATAATAGTTTAAAAAAGGATATGATGCGCATAACAAAAGATTTGAATGGCAACAGAATTTTTACACTTTATACAAAGAACATTGCATACCGTCATGTCTTGCAATAGCTTATTCAAACTTCTAGCGTCACAAAGAACTGTTGCAACTTTTTAGTAACTTGACATATTTAAGAAGTATATTGCAATAATGAGGAACCTATTACTGGCAACAAATCGCCTGCATATGGATGGAATATGATTTCAGTAGATATACAAAAAACAGAAAGAATTGTAAGATAAGGATGTGTCTTCTCACTGGTCTTATTCAACCGATACGGTGAGGTGATTCTAAGAGAATCAGAAGTTCTACATAAGATATAAAGATGACATAGCAGGCACAGAAAGGAAACTATAAGAACTCCTACAGAAAGTAGTAAAGGAAAGTGAGAAGAAAGAACTAAACATCAGTAGAAGACAGAATGCATTGTTTTTAGAAAAATGAATAACCCAAAATGCAAATTGCAAATTGAAGATATCAAAATCAAACAATTAAATATGTGGGAAGGATGAAAAGTGCGATACTGAAATCCGCAGGTGCATTTGGATAGCTAAACAAAGTATTAAGAAACAGAAACATTTCGTTATAAACAAAGAAAAGACTACTAAACTGTTATGTAATATCAGTACTCCTATATAACAGTGAATGTTGAACAATCACCTCACATATAAAGAATAGACTTGAAGCAGCAGAAATATGGTTCTACAGAAGGATGCTGAGTAACATGGACCGAACATGTGAAGTTTAGAGAAAATGGAAACAAAAAGGACAATTATACTTAACATCAGGAAGTGACAATTGACATTTTTTGGGCACATAATGAGGAAAGAGGGCTTGGAAAAATTGATACTGGCAGGACAGATTGGAGGCAAGACGGACGAAAACAACGCATAACCTACCTAACGAGCTTGAGTAAATGTATGGAGGGACAAGGTTTAGGAGAAATAGCAAAAAATTAAAATTTATTAAGAGCTACAGAGGACAGGAAAATGTGGAGAGTCATAAATGCCAATGTCCTGGACGGATTTAATCACGACAAATTTGATCATTTCATTTAACGATATATGAAATAAAGAAAGGATTGTGCAACGAAACAGACTATAGGAAAAAAGATTTGGATTCGCAAAGCCGGTTATCGTTGATTGTTGTAATATAAAATTTAAACAGTTATACAAAAAAAAAAAACAAAAAAAAAAAACAACAACCCCTCACAAAGCAGCCAAAAGAATCCCCCCCAACAAAGACAAAAAACTTGCATGCAATTTTTAAGAAATGATTTATTCTAATTAATCAGCAAAATAAAAGTATTTTTCTGTTTTCATAATTTTAATTATACTTTTGTTTGATATTTATCTGTGTGCCCATCCGAACGAAATGTGGTACATGGCTGAGTTTATAAAGGGTGTCTGATGTGTACATGGGGCTAGGGACAAATTGTGCTCTAATTACACTTTTGTTTATATTAATTTTGCTCTTAAAATGTTATAATTACAGGGAATTACAGATAGTTGGTTACGGCGTGAAGGCATACAAATCTCAGTCATGTCTATACACTAGTTATTCGCTTTTGATGTTATGAATTTTCTCGTCAATGCAACGATAACAAGTTGATTGCTAAACATATCAAACCTATCGACCTTGAAGGAGGGTAGTGTGGTCAGCATCGTAGAACTTCTGCAGTGGAATTCAGACTTTTGATTCAAATCGTTTCAAATAATCTAATCAATGGGAATGTTAAACACAAGGCCAAATGTGGACAGTTTCCAAAGTATTACATTGCACAAATTTGTTAGGGTCAACTTTGAAGATTTGAAACATTTAACTAAACTCCTTAGTGATATCATCACCTAATTGATCTTGTCACATAAAACTTAATTTTCACAAAATACAATTTAATTGTTAATATGATGAAACTAGTTGAATATCTCATCAAATCAGGTGAATTTAATTTTGCACTCGTTAACATATACATATACTTACCTGGAAAACATTACCGAAAATATGTTTATTAGTTATTAGCAAGTATTTCTGAAACATCTCGGGTCACATCCGATTCCTTTATTCTTTAATACCATTTTGTTTGTCTGAGAGAATTGCTCATGTGGTAAAATTTGTCGTAATTAAATTAAAGTGGTTTAAACATTTTGGTAATGGTTTATTCCTTATAGGGCATTTAGTAATGACGCAATAGTAAGCATAGTAATCAAATGATTTCAGGTTCGAGTCTAGCTGAAGGATTAACTGAACATGAGGGAAAAATTAAAGACACTGCTGCAATGTTTCATGAAATCATTTTGTTATAAACAAAAGCGTTTCTTTTCATTAAATAACCTCAATAAAGATGAGAAAATAAATCCATTAATGAAGAGAGCAAATCAAGTAATTTATTTCATTATGTTTCATGAGAAAACATTTCTAAATAAATATTTCAGAAAGGAAAATTTAGATTTGTTAATTTTTTAAATTAAAAAAATTAAATTATTCAAAGTGTAAACACAAACTACGTCTATTGTTTATTTTCTTTTACTTGTAAACTGCGATCTAAATGTTAAGGTGATTACTACTTTCAAGTCAGGAAATGGCACCAACAAAAAAAATTATTTATTTATATGATAACAAAAAGCAGATTGGAAACTAATATAATTGCTTTAAAAAACAAGTTTTAAACATGAATTTGCATTTTACTTAACACCAGTAAAAAAACAGGACTAAAATGGATAAGATATGAGACACACGTGGATATAAACGATAAAACCGAGTTAATTTAAAACACAATTTTACGCAATATTTCCACATACATGGTCAAACAACAACATATCCACAAACACGCACGCACAAATATATAGAATTTTCATGATTTCAAGCAGACACGTAAACACACTTTGATCTTAATATATTAGATATACATGATTTGGGCTATTAGTTAACTGATAAATATATTTATCTTCTCATACATCTATCTATTAGCCATTTTCTCTGAACACTCTTAGACACTGGCCCTCCCCAATATCCGTCAGACATGGGGAATAATGGGCTGTCTTACGACATGCTGTCCATCTCCTTCCACTAAAGCTATGCTAAGAGAGAGAGAGAGAGAGAGAGAGAGAGAGAGAGAGAGAGAGATAAGAGAGATAGATAGATAGATAGATAGATAGATAGACAGATAGATAGATAGATAGATAGAGAAAGAGAGAGAGAGAAAAAGAGAGAGATATGTACTTGCAGGGTGCATATCTGAGTATTTTTCATTAGGATTAACTTTCCAGTTACCTTGGGAGTGTGTTGTTTCAACTACTGTCGACCATTCTTCTTGTTTTTGTTCTTGTTCTTGTTCTTCCCCTCCTCCTTCTCATCCGCCGTTTGCTTATTATTATTATTATTATTATTATTATTTTCAATGCTTCATTATTCTAAACGGTCTTCCATTATCTTATATCTTCTCTCAATTCCCACTCCATTTTTTCCCATCTTTCTTATTCTCCTTTTTTCATCGTTCTCTTCTTTTCCTTTCTTATTCACTTCAATTTATTTTCGTGTGCCTGCCGCCTTCTGTCGTTTAGAGTTCCCTTCTTTCGTTCCAGTTTTGTATTCCGTCTTTTACATTAATTCATTTTATCTTCTGCAATTCACTTTTTCTTCTTCTTCTATCTCTCTCTTTCTTTAAAATTTTCCTCCGTTTTTCATTTCCTCATTTTCGCTCATTTTGTTTAATCTCTCTTCACATTTTTTTTACCCTACCTCTTCTTTTTCTCTTCTTTACCCTTTACACCTTCCATTCCTGTTTTTACACTTTTCCAACCCATTTTCTCCTGCTCAACATCGTAACCTTCTAGCTAAATCTCTCATGTCATATATGCAGAAGACACAATTCCCTTGATGAGTGTAGATATATCTAAACGCGCAGAGTTGATGGCGATGTGCACCGAACGATGGATGGACAAGCCTCTCTGCTTACTGGTGCGTGTCTTGGTGTGTGGTGCCGCCTAGATGTAAAATGTTTAGTAGATATTAGTCTCGAGATTACATCAAATTCAATTAAATACTTGTTCGCAACTGCTTCTCGATGGGACGTATCCTTGGCTGATAATGCTTTCACCTGCTCTGCGCTACAGCAGGCGTTGTGATTGCAGCCAATTCCCATGTTCCCATTAAAAAAAAAAAATTAAAAATATACTGATGTGTATACAAGCTGGCAAGAGATGAAAACATTTCACAAAGATACTGAATCATTCGTACTTCTCTTCCAACACTATCTTTGCTAGCTGGCAAGGCACTACGTTTGCCTTAAACACCCGTTGTTGGCGTTTATTTCTAAGGTCAGATTTTCAAATACAGATTTTAAATACACACGGATACTTGCTAGAATATTAACGTCAAACAATCTTCACACATTTAAGTATATTTGTGAAATGTGCATTTTAAAAAGTTGAAATGCCTATCCGTGGTTGTGCGCGCCGTGTAGCGGTTATCAACGCGGAAAATGGGATTAGGAGGTTAAGTTTAAATTCTTGCATAGGCTGTTGCTTTCACTTTCGCACAGATACTCTTGGAAAGGTATAAACCTATTTCTTCTCTTGTCTAGATAGGGATTAAATAGTTGAGAAAATTGGACACTCTAGCCTTGATTGGTAACCAGTCTGGGAGAAAGTCAACTTTGAATTCATAACCGGTTTAATTTGGGGCTAGTAACTTTACATCGGAAAAAAAAACTACTTGCTACAGAAACCACAGAAAGCATATGTAATGTGATGAGGCTCTGTTTCAGACGCGTGAGAGATTAAACATTATCTATCTATCTATCTATCTATCTATCTATCTATCTATCTATCTATCTACAGTGCTGTTCGATAAAATTGACGCACCTGATTTTTTTTACTAAAAATATTTTTTGTCTATTGTTTTTGGGGTTAAAATAATTTTTAATCTTACTAATATAAAAACACTTTCCCGATCACCTAGGAAAAAGGTTTATTCACCCTAAGGTATTCTATTGATAATTATAAATTTGGATATAAATGAGATTAAGGAAAAAAAAGTGACTCAGATAACGTATAAAGCATCATACAGTATAAAAACAGCTTGAAATAGCCACTCAAGTCACTAACCAGATGAAAGAGTACAAACACGCATCAGAACCACTTAAGACATCTATTATTGCCCTCTCAAAAGCAGGCAAGTCTACGAGAGAAATTGCAGAAATTGCTATAACATCGCAATCAACTGTCTCTCGAGTGCTTAGGGCACATAATGATGCCACTCCTGCTCCAAGGAAGGAAACAAGGGGACGAAAGAAAAAGACTGATGATAGAACTGGCAGGGTAATCAAGACAGTAGTTGCGAAGAATAGGACTATAACTAGCCAAGAAATTGCAGCCAGTCTAAGCGAAGAGCAAGGTGTTAGTCTTGCCTCTTCAACAGTCCGTCAGAACAAGGTTACAAATCTTGTTAGAACAAGGCTACAAATCTTGTACACTAAGGTTTAAGCCGCTAATAAGCAAAGCCAATAAAGCCAAGAGACTTGAATTGGCACACTATTACAAAAAAATACACCATAGAAGACTGGAAGAATGTTCTCTTCTCCGATGAAACGAAAGTTGAGCTAAATTCAAAGGATAAGGTGAGTCACTTTTATCGAACAGCACTGTATCTATCACTGTAATGAAAGAGATCTCACAATAGAGAACGATTCATGGTGCATGCATCACGCAAAGATGCAAACATGAAATAAACTATAATAGACATTATTTTAGTTGCTTTGTATCTGTCACAACAAAGGAAGATGAAATGAACCGTAAGTGGAAAGAAAAATAAATGATAAACATGAAAGGGAGAAAGCATGATATAATAAAGCTAACACGATAAAAATAAACAAGAAAGATAAGTTAGAAAGAAATTGAAAATAGAAAAACATAAAAAATATTTGACGAAAGGAAACAAAAAAGAAAACTGGAGAATGTTGCCAAAATTAGCAAGAGAAGAAGAAAAACAAAATATATAAACTTTACAACTAGTATTTTCATGATCATAATTTCGGTTGCTTTCATATAGCAGCTTCTCAGATCATCATTCTACAGCCGCCAGCAAGCGATGTGAATCAGAAATAAAGAATAAGCTTATGGCCAGTCTCAAACTCGCATCCTAGGGAAGAAAGCGACAGCTACCTTATCGATGAGACCAATGTGTATTCCAGCTGCAGTAAAATATCATAATCATCATCAGTCCTATGACCAGGTATGACCGTAAGTTTACTGAGCACCTGACGAGTTTCCTTCACATATCTAGTTTGAAAGCCTGAGGTATTTAATCATGTGCAGCGTGTGTTGGGCAACTAGACTAGGCAGAAGTCCTCTAATTTGAAGGCTTGCCTTGGTTGCGTTCACGGAACCATTGATTCCATCAGGGGAACTCTCCACTCTGGTCGTTGACTTTAGCCTAGGAAGCCCTCCATCACCGCACCAAACTATGGAACGAATCTACCCTCTTCTGCTGAATGTCGTTGACCCTACAGTAGCTCATATTTGGATTATTATATTACTTTTTCAGCTGTAACGGTTACTTTTTATAATGGCAATCTGGGTTGATATGTATTTAATAAACTAATGATAACATATAATCCCAAAATTATCAAACCGACTGCATATGGATAGAAAATGAATTCAGTAAATAAATAAAAATAGAAGTCCTACCAAGATTCATTTTTGGCGGGCACAATCATAACTTGATAAGATATGCAGATAAGACCATGTTGATAGCAGGCGCATAAAAGAGGCTAAAGGAACTCGTAGGTAGTAAAGAACTAAACATTAATTGTAAGAAGACAATGTATGGTTATCAGCAAAGAGAACTACGAATCAAGCAATTTAAATATCTAAATAGTGATATGACGGAAAATGGGACACCGAAATCCGAAGGCGAATTAGAACAGTGAAAGATATCTTCCTAAAGCTAAGCAAAGTATTAAGAAACAACAACCAAAAAAAATTCGTTAGAAACAAAGAAGAGAGTGAAAAATAGAAAGAAGAATAAATGAGCACTTTAGTTATTTAATACAAGAGGGGACTTAGTATTTGGCGGTCGAATTTTTCTCGATATGCAATGAACAGTTTTTTTTTTTAAATAAAAGTGGCGAGTTCAGAAAATCATTTAAACGGTCGGAAGTGCGACATTAATTAACGTGAGAGTCTTAATAAACTGGGGAGAGGTCGGAAATATTCCTAAAATAATATAAACACCCCGTCAGCGTCTAAAAGTAGATGAAAACGGAAGAACAAAACTGGAAAAGGAAAGAGAAAAATTCAGAAGAAAAATGAAAAAGAATTAATGGAAAATAAGACATTGTGCAAATGGAAAGGAATAAATAAGGAAGAAAAAATCGAATATCTGTTCAAGAAGAAAGTTAGAAATAAACAAAAGAAACAGCTGAAGAAAAATGATGAACAGATGGAACGAAAAAAGATGGAATAATTGAATAGACGGATTTAAAGATGAGAAATGACATGAAGGAAAAAACAAAGGAAGAAAGAATGGATCAGTAGAAGGAATTGAATCGAAGCCTGTGAAATGAGGCAATAAATATGTGAAGCGGGAAAAGAGAAAAGATAAGGACATAGAGAAGAGTGAATAAACGAAAGAGAAAAGAAAAATAAACAGTAAATGAAAAAATAAATATAAAAAGACTCAAGTGAAAAAATAAAAGAAAATGAAACAGTTGAACTTATTCTGAAAAGAAAAAAATCGTGAAGAAAAAATTATGATCCAGAATGATGATGATATTTCATCATTCTAAAAATGACCTTGCCATTAGTGATGATAAAATATAAGAATCTAGTGTCATTCTAAAAATGACCTTGTTATCAGTGATGATAGAAAAAAAAATATTTCATCATCCTAACCATCATCATTATAAAAACGACCCTTCCACCACAAGAGGGCCAGTAGAGTATAGTAGAGAACAGTAGAGTAGACTAGGGTACCCGTAGCAGTAGTCAGTGATGAGAAGGCAAGTAGCAGTACAGAAACGGATGTCTAACTAGCGCTCCGTGAAGATCGAAAACAGACAATTTTAAACGTCATCCTCACAAATGAAATTCTCGGGACAAAACCAAGTCAGCACTGACTTTTAAACAAAAGAGACACTGAGAACATTTTTACACACACCATACCAATATTCTATAATTTGCATTAGAAAAGGAAAATACAAATTCTTTTTATGTCAACACGTGTCTCAAGTTTTTGTTGTTGTTATCGTTGTACGTTTTATGCATTCTAATTTCTATCATTAATATCCACTCCGTTACAAAATATTCAAAATGTACATGATATTTTGAAATTGGAAAATAAGAGGTTCACACAGGCAGAAAGGATGATTAAAGAACAGTTTAAAGAAGGGAAATCAGAAAGGAGAGAAAGATTTAAATAAGCAAGAAATGAAAGATTAATTAACAAAGTAAAAAAAAAAAAAATGAAAACGAGGGTAAAAAGAAGAAATGGTAAAAGAACAGCAGAATGATACAAACGAAAACCATTGAATGAAAGAAGAAAAATAATTGAAAGAGAGATAAACGAGAAATTAAAGCATTTGATAAAGGAGAAACGAAAAGAATAAAAGGAAATGACGACTAATAGATTGGCACACTCAACCTGTTCAGTGATCATGTCCAAGCAAAAGCAAATACTGTTAAAATCTGATTTTTTTAAGCCAAGTCTGGCATCTCCACTTGAAAGATTGGCACAAAACAACCTTCACCCTCACGTTTCTTTTTATTTAGCCCCTGAACTGTACTAAGCTAATCTTAGTGAATATCACGTAGAAATTTAATGAAAAAAATAATGAACGTCAAACGAAGATTTATAAAAAGAAATAAAAATAACGACAAAATAATAGTTTGAAAAAAAAAACAAAACATCAAGACTAGATGGGAAAAATTGGACGAACGAACGCGAATAAATGAAGTAAAAATGTGTAGAGGAATATTTTGGTATATCTTCAAATTTCTAATACATTCTTGTATATCTAATCTTTCTCTAAACCTCTTATGGCCTTATCAAGATTTTTTCTCCATTATAAACTTTCTCTTCCCACTTCTCTGAGAAAAGAGGTTTAATAAATGCATGAAGAAAGACACCCGAAACTTTATACTGACCAAATTTCCTTCTTCAAATATTTTACTTGCTTGGCCCCCTTTACACATGCCCCTTATTTTCAGTTGTTATTTTGTTTTTGATAATTTCCTGCTGTGTTGGATATTCTTCTACTGTCACTAGCATTGATAAGATCTTCCCACATAAACATATGGGCAATACACACACACATACAAAACATTTATGCATATTAATTCTCAATAAAACTCGCACACGTACACATATAAAAATATACGTATATATAAAATGTACATAGTTTCTCAAAGAGAAAATATTTCAATCTATTTATTTATCTATAAAGCTGAACTTGATATATTTTAAGTGATCGTGTAGACACTTGAACTATAGACACTTCTAATATTCGATTAGTGTAGAGGCTTGAAGACGTTAAAGAGTTGCTAAAGGGTTAAGACGATAATGACGCCGTTTCATCTGTGATTTGAAAGTTTTCTTATCTCAATAAAAAGACTTATCAAAGAAAAGATGAAAAATTGAAACATTTCATTTAACTTGAAAGCAAAACTGATAGTGATTCTTAAGCATAAAAAGAAACAAAACCAATCAGCCAAAAATTAAAACGTGTTTGTCTCTTAGCTGATATTATGCGAGTTAAATTACGAGGCAGGAGATTATATATATATATATATATATATATATATATATATATATATATATATATATATATATATATACGTAGAATACGGAATAAATATTCTTTTTTGAAACACACTCGCTTTCATTCTTTTCTTTCATCTCGAGAAAACGCCAGCTAAGCAGAAAAAGTACTAATGATTCCTTATTTAAGCATACACACAAATACATAGACATACATTTCTTTCTTTCGTTTGGGAATCTGATGAAGCCTAGAAAAGTGAAACGCATAATCAAATCTAGTTTCAATGAAACGTTTCTCCATTTCTCAAATTTCTTCAAAACTTAAAATCTGTATTAACTGATTGAATTTTCCATTTTTAAAATTAAGAATGGACGTATTTTCATTCTTTCATTATTTTTCCAAGCATAGCGATAATAAAACGATTGCACTTCTTACACGCTAGGTTTAATCGTTTTGATATTTTGCAAGTGTGCATTTTAACACTTGCAGCCTGAAGATACTTTGCAATGAAAATCGATTAGCCGTTATGCAATTTTCTTTAATTGATTGATCGATTTTTTTTTATGTCTTATTAACCTTTTGCAGGCTATTTAAAGCCAGAAAAATATTTATAGGATGCAATTATTTTTTAGAAATAGTAATAATTTACAGATACAAGTTCTACTAAATAATTCATGGCTGGATAGGGGAGAAGTGGATTCATACTTTTCCCAAGAGTATTAGCTCGTAACTAAATATGACGAACCCGACTGGAATTCCGAGCCGTTATCCATTACGCCACCCGCATGTTTAGCGTGACTGCATCCTTGACGTTTTGACGTAAACTGTAGCCAGTGCTAGTTGGAATTCTCTTTTGATTTTGCCTTTCTCTCTCTCTCCCTCTCTCTCTCTCTCTCTCTCTCTCTCTCTCACGCACACACCAACCTAATTAAAAAAAGAACATAATTCTTTATGTAGAAAGTACTTCAAAGACTTAACTAATAACAATATTACCAACTATAAACACATGTCAAAAACACTATATTACATCGCCAACTTTTATTGTAACCATTCTTAACGTTATATAACGTATGTTTATCTAAAACAAACAATATGTACATAAAAATGTTCCCAAATCAACATGCGAAAAACCAACAAACATAATGTCTACTAGACACACACAGACACACTAACGAATATACATTATCATCTGAATCCCACATAGACAAATTAGAATTATTATACACTTGCATACATAAAACCATATTTGCAGTTTTTCGGTTAGCCTTGGAATCCGTTGATTTCTTGAAACTTCAAATGGAGAACGCCACAAATTATACAAACGTTTGTTTAAGTCCAATGTACGTGAAACATGATTAACCAATGAAAATCAAACAACACAAAAGTAAAAATACCGGAGTTCTTTTTCTCCCTATAACATTTTCTGATGAAGCTTTAATAAAAGTGAAAAGCTAGGTTGATAAACTTTTCCTATTTGTTCTTTATCTTATCACACACACACTCACATATGTGTATGTGCGCACGCGCACCTCTGTGTATGTATGTCATAATCATGAAGTTCATTTCTAAACTGAACTGTTGAATCTTCATGCGTCGAAATTAACGGGAGATTACACACACACACACGTGTGTGTGTGTGTGTGTGTGTGTGGTGGGGGCGTGCGTGCGTGCGTGCATGGAGTCTAATCTGTAAGAGAGATCGAATTACGGTTTTTATATTGTTCCTTAATTTGTACAAAGAGGCGCTACTTTCTTCTAGTTTAAGGAGCATTTAAGTATTTGCATTAGTTGAAAAGTTCTTAAATAATCAATTTCTGAAAGACTGATGAAGGCTATTGAATGTCAAGGAGTAAATGTTATGATATAAAATAATATACTATTCAAGTATATAGGATATTGTGTTCAAATATCTATTTATATATCCTCTGTCTTTTGGATTCATTTACAAATAAAAATTTACGTGTCATTTCATTAACTTGCATGATAAAATCTAACCCCTCTCAAAGAAGTTATTTTCTAAATTTTTAATCAGGACAGATATATAAGAACTCACACAGCATATATTTCCATATAAATATATATGTGTCATGAGAATCTACAAACATTGGTTAATAGCAATTTATTGTGAAAACATGACTTGCATATTAAAATCTGACACAGTGAACTTTTCTCAGAACATATGAGCATCAGACCAACATATTTTTACAATAAAGTTCACCCTGTACAAGGTCCGAGGACTACTTGAGGTAAAGGGTTATATTTAGAGACAGATTATACGGATAGAGGGAAAGATAATGATTAACCTTAGACTTGAACAGGTTAAGATTGTAGTGATCGGGGAAACATTCTCTTGGGAGTCGGTTTCACAGAGCAGTGGTTCGCAGAAAGAAACTGTTCAAGTGGAACTTGCTTCTCACCGATGGAATACGGAGGGAATATGGGTGGTTTGTTACAATGTAAGTGACATGGCGGGATCCTAGCCGTGAAGATTAGACATGGCGGAACCAAGGAATTTCCATTGTAGTAACGATAGAGCAGTTAGAGGCTCACTACGTCCCGCCTGTTAGGAGGTTAAAGGAGGGAGATGGAAAATATTTCGTCACTCACAAGGATTCGGAAACGCTTTTGAACTGGTTCGAAACTGGAATGTGAGGACTGGGCAGCTCCATGAAAAAAAAGTAACTGAGAATTATTTCAAAATGCAATATAATGATGGATGAAAAATTTTCCAAACATGGAAAAAAAGAGGAGTACTGACGAAATTACCTGACTGGAATGTCATGATGTCAATGTATTGGACACCGGACGCAACATGCAGGGATATGAAAGTACATGCCTACCTCAGAGATATGTTCATCATTATAAAATAAGACACACGAGATAAGGTAGCGTGCATGGTAGCTGCAAACTTGTGCAAAAAATCAACAAGATGAAGAAAATTATAGTGAATGAAACAACATACAATGATGAAAACGAATCTCAGTACATTGGGCAACTAAGGACACGAACATTTCACATGGCCGATGTTAAAAACAAATAATATTTCTTTCCATTAAACGATTTAGTGTCTTTTTGAAAAGAGTCTTTTCAAAATGTCTGTCTATGCAACAAGGATTAAAGGAAAACCTAGACTTTTGAAAGGACGTCTGAAGGAAGGTGATATCATCGGTCGGTCCTATAAATAGAGACTCATCTCTTTACTTCCATTTTCCGAGTTCTTTTTTAAATTCATAAACTTACATTTATATTTTTGTTTTAGCTAAAAAAAGAGGCTCCATTTCGTTCAATCGCACTGATAAAAAAGATTGATAACAAACTGAAAATTTCGTTGTTCATTATTCTTATCTGTTAAGTTCATTTTCACTGCTGTCAAGCATGTTTCCCATAATTACTTTTCTGCTCGTTGTATCAAAACACATCACACACACACACACACACACACACACACACACACACACACACACACACACACACACACACACACACAGAGAGAGAGAGAGAGACACACACACACGCGCATACAGAGAAAGAGAGAGAGAGAGAGGGTGTGAGGGAGAGAAGTACACATTTATATACAAATACAAGTTACATGTTTGCATAACCATAAAATAATCATTTATTTAACAATGCATAGAAAATACATTTACATATACAGATATGTTTTAGACTGCATGCATACATCAACACGTGCAGCATAATATTCTATATACAAACTATTAGAAAAGACTCAAAATTTACTGATCTTAGCCCAAACCAAAGCTGAAATGAAGGGTGAAGTTGAAATGCGTGTATTCAGAGGAAAAGCAATATGTACTAAGCTTAGATTGCATTTTCGCGTTCAGAAGATTATATCACGATATTCCTCCAAAGAAAAAGATCATGCCTGCCAAGAAAATCTGCATTGGAAATCCTAGATTTTGTCATGACCCGACTACCGATTTTAAGAAAGTTTCACAAAAACAGCTTTTTTTTTTTAAAAAAAAAAAAATGATTATGAAGTACCATTCTGTGAAACATACAATATACTTCATTCATTATTGGACTTTTAACATCAATCCTCCACATTGAGTGACCTCCGAGTATTGTTTAGAGTGAATTTTAGTAAAAGAACGTAGGCATTTCAGAGAAGCACGTGTTCAAAATGCACTATTCGGGCTTTGACCCAAAGGCTTCTATGGAGCGGTCAGGCACGCCAGATCCATATATATATATATATATATATATATATATATATATATATATATATATATATATATATATACCCTATCATAACACAAATACAAATATATAAGTATAATTTAAAATATATATACACAAATATTCAAATATAATGCAAAAGTTCACACAAACATCAATGACATATTGACATAATGACATATCCATATATATATATATGTGTGTGTGTGAGAGTGTGTGTGTAATTACATAGATATACAGAGGTGTACATTTAATATCTATCTACATATCAACATACACACTATCGTATTCATACAAAAATGTAAATATATGCACACACATAAATATACATTCATACAGATCTAATCATAATATATATATATATATATATATATATATATATATATATACACATCTATAAATGCATACATATATATAAGTACATGTATATGTACATAAAACTCACACAAACACTAACACACACAGGCTTAGACACACACACACACACACACACACACACACACACACACACACACACACACATATATATATATATATATATATATATATATATATATATATATATATATATATATATATATATATACATAATCCAGTACAACAGATTAACAATCAACTCCAGCAATAAGGAAATATTTGATGAAGCTAAAGTTAAATTAGTAAAAACCCCTAGAAGAAAGCAATCATAAATAAGTATACAATACATGGGAAAACATAAAAGGTAAAAAAACAAATAGACATCGCACCGTATTATGGTCTAACCGCCCCACCTTATAGCCGTAGTATAAAAACTAATGTCAGTAGAATCTTTCTCGAACTAATACATAGACAATTACAAAATTCAACAATATTAAAGAAGAATTTTAACAAAAATAACTGAAAGATCAGCTGCAACTTCATTAGGAATATAGCAAAATCTCTAAATTAGAGATGTCAAAATCAGGCAAGTACATTCTGTTTAAATATCTTGAAAGGGTTTTAATAGATGACAGAAAATGTGACACAGAAATCCGAAGGAGTATTGGAATAGCAAAAAATGACTTTCAAAAGCTAAGCAAATATTAAGAAACAGGAAAATTTCATTAGAAACGAAGAAAAGAGCAAGTCTCACACAGCACACCCAATGTATCTTGTTACAAATCCAGATTTAATAAAGTTAAAACTTATAATTAGCTTTTCAGGGGTTAGATTAAGTTGCGTGAGAAATCTCAAAGCACATTGAAGTAGCGAGAAAAATAATCTCGAAATTGTCTACGGTGGTAAGCCATCAATAAAAATTTATGCGAGACAAAAACGTTTCTTTCTACTATTTAGAGAGGTGACATTTCCAAACAGTGAGGTGTTCTGATAGAATCTTTATTATGAGAATTGCTTCTGAACTTGACTATGGCGACATAATACATGGGAAAAGGTAATAAAATGTGATGTTCCTGAATAAAGTCCTGAGAAGAGAATTCCTTCTCAATGTTAGTTCCTATCAATTAAAAGAATGGAATATGGAACCTGAGACAATTTTGAAAAGTAGTTTAAAAATGAACACGCAAGCCAACTTAATCGCTCTACGTCAGGATTTTCATGGTTGTGATGTAAGCCAGGAGAGAAAGTAAACTTAGTAGTGTTTTAACACTAAGTTCTCAGATACTCGTAGCCTTCAAAGAACGAAAGGACAACATACAAAAACTTTATAACATATAATGTTGACCGTATTTGTTTGATAAACACAACCAGTGAAAGTTTTCCATAATAATAACGAAGCCAAATCACTCTATGCAATTATAATTCTACAAGACAGTATTAAATTGTGAATGTTTTCTACAAGCGCCAATCACTTTACAATTCCTTCCATTTATCAAATGAACGCTCTCGTCACTATGTCGACCTTGCACACTTCCGAAAAATGCAACAAAAATTGGAAACTCTATATCCTCTCTTTAAAAGAGCGTCTGAGTTCTTCATGAAATTCGCTGACATCTTGCACTCTCTACCAAGGAATTTAAATTTCTACTATAATTGTATGTCCCCGCTTTCTTCAGAATATTTTCTCTAACTAGTCTAATTATTTTAAGCGTTCAAAATAATATTTTGAGTAACCTTTTACAATCATTTTCTTTTTTCGTATGATAAATTAATGTAAATAAACTATCTCAATGAAGAGTATTTTTATTACGCGTTTAAAGAGTTAATATTTTTTGTATATAGTAACATTTCCATACATCTAATTTTTCACCTTTGATTTCAAACGCTTTCAAACATTATACAGATTTTGCTTACATTTAGCGAAGATGCCTGTAAAACTATTCTTTCTAAATAAATGAAAATAAAATGACTAGCACAATTTCAAATAAAATCACATTGGTATCTCACATATATCGCTGTGGACAGCTTCAGTTCTCGTTAAATCTTTCATAATTAGAATAAAATTTAATTATTGGAAGATGAAAACTGTCATTCACCGAAGGTTCTTATCTGATAACATTTAATTCTGATAAAAAAAACACATGATTCTATCAGAACACCTCACTGTTTGGAAATACATATGAAGATTGTTAACTAGTTCTATCAAGAATTTGTTGCGAGATGTAAAGCCTTTTGCATACAGGAAATTGGTGGCCTATTGCGGAGAAAAAGAACAATGGTGGTTTACTACTAAATAGACAATGAAGAAAGTAAAGTTAGACCAGGTCATGTGTGTGAGAATTAGGGGAGGCAGAATCAAAATGAAACAATTCAAGTTTTGTGTAACAATTAAAAACAAATTCAAGAATATTAAACAAAGTTATAACGTAGGGAAAATAGCTTTGAAGTGTTGGAATTTATAAAATATTTGTAGAGAAAGATGAATGCACCTGAGAGTTTTAGGAAATGTTTATTTTATAGAGTGAATGTTGTAAAAGAAATATTTTTAAAAAGTTCTTTGAATCAATTCTAACGTAAAAAATGTCCTAATTTAAATATAGGTTTTGCTTTATAGTGACGAGTAAAATATGAATTAGACAAGTACACAAAAAATTAAAGGGGCGTTAAACAAGTATATGAAAGATGCCTTCCAAAACTAAACAAAGTATTAAGAAACAGCAAAATTTCGTTGGAAACAGAGATGAGAGAGCTCAAATGCTGTGTAATATCAATCCACTTATATAGCAGTGAATTCCTCAAAGATGAAGAGGATAGTTGAGGCAAAAGAAATGTCGTCTGACAGAAGTTTGCTCAAAATACCATAGAGAGAATATGTGAACAACGAGGAAGCTTTAAAGAAAATGGAAACGAAATGAAAACGTGTCTGTTATACACAATGAAGAAAGAAGGCTTTGAGAATTTGACCCTCATAAGACATACTGAAAGCAAGATAGACAGCGGGAACCAGCGAGTCACCTATCTAAGAAGCTTCTGTAAATGGATAGCAGAACATTGATTGGGAGAGATAGCAAGGTTACTAATATTGCTTAGCGCTACAATGGATAGAAATTTGTACAGAACCATGATCGCCTACGTCCTCAGGGGAACACAGCACATAGAAAATGTCTCGGAGAAGGATTTTTTTGTGACCGAATTCAAAGTGAAGAATTTTATGTGCGAAGGGTTGTGGCTGTTTCGCGTTGCGATGAGCTACTGAACAAAATTATTTTGTCATTTCTATTTATTATTTTATATAAACTCACAAATCAGTTTTAGTTGATAAAAACTAATGTTTTGATTGGTTATAAATTGCTAGTTGCAATTTATTCTTTTATTTTCAAATTTTGTATGTGATTAAAATCTTCTAGACGCCCTGAGTCTATTTTAGACGTTTAGTCTTAAGGCTTTAATGGAGAATATTTTATATTTTTGTTGACTACTCAATTGGGTGTTGAATTACATCATATAGATTTTTATCCACACCTAGAAAATCTCAGTTCCACCCAGAATTATTCATATAACAGAGAAAGTTACCTGACTGAAAATAAATGTGCAAACATGAAATGTTCCAAGAAGTTTGGTTTGTTTGATTTTGTTTAGCGGCATATCAACACCTCTATGGGTTATTTAATGCCGAAATCTAAATATTTCGAACACAATTTTATGGGTTCAGTTAAATATATTTTGAACGCAATGGCATGCCTTCAACTACAGATAAAATATATTGTAGGTCATTTTGTTATACAATGTATTGTTTGTAATTCTACCATAAAATGTATTGTAAGTCATTTTGGTATATATATATTGTTGATTATTTTACTATAAATAGATATTGTTGGTAATTTTACTATAAATAAGTACTGTTGACAATCTCACTATAAAATACAGTATTTTATTTTCGTTTGGGGTTTCACTATTTGTCCATAACTGGGACCCCTAACAGGTGCTACTACTCCAGGTTAGGGTGGACCTGGGATAAATAGCAATTAAGAGGTGTTACAAGAAGTCTGACTTGCGATAAACCTTTTCAAAGTAGAAACTATGATCAAGAATTGGAATTAAAATAAATTAATCCATCATTAAAAATTCAAAATGTGGAATCAATAAAGTCTAAAAACTTCAAATACATCAGTGATTGGTTAATTTATATGAAATTTAGCAGCGGATAAAAGGGAATTATACATAGGATATTTTGCTTTGTCAAACACCGTAAACTTCTAAAAAGACAAAGTAATAATATAAAACTCGAGTTATGTTTTTAAATAACCTTGTTTGATTAAGAATCTCGTATGGATGTCATTCATGGCATTTAGCTCGTTCAGACATGTCTAAACTTACAATTATATAAAACAGTTTTCTTAAATCAATGTTTAAAAATGGCGTGAAGCGTTTAAATCCTGTAGGTCTTAAAGAAGACATTTCATCAGATATTTCAGATTGCCGTTACAGAATTACAAACAAGGAACTTTACTAAATAGCAAAAATTCCATAAATTGAAAACTTCCAACAACAGCAACAACTAAAATTAATATCCTACGTAAGTAGTAGAGAAAATAATGATATAATCAAAATGTTGACTTTCTACACTGCCTTAATCAAAAGGTGAGTAAGGAAAGTCCCATTAATACTAGCAAGAGCGATAACAGTGCGGTCGAGAAGCCTATTTAACTGAAAAAAACCGTTTTAAGAGAAAGATTTTATAAAGTAAACGCTAACTATCCGGTCAATAAATGTCGAATATTTCCTTATAGGGAAACGGTTAAATTCACCATTACCATTACTCTTTTATGCCGCCTCACGTTGCCTGAATAAATATTTAAAAATTGATCAATATAAACGAATTTTGAAAGTTTAAATACTCATCATGCTGAATTTAAACCTGATATAAAATTTAATGTTTAAAACTTTAACCGAGCTCATATTTTATTTTCAACTAAATAATCTCACAATTCTCACAATCTACAAATCTTACATCCATAAAACAACCCCTTTCTGTAACCCTGTAACTCCGGTGGCTCTTGGGCCTTGTATTGGGTGAACAATAGCGTAAAAAGATAATGAATTTTGGTATTAAAAAAAAAACTAGCCCTACACATAATTTCATACTAAATCATGAGTTTTAGTTTTAAAAAAGTTTACCCGCCTCACGTTTTCATATTAGAATAAGGGTTTTGGTATTTAAAAATTTACCTCGCCTTATATTCTTAAACTAAAAAACCGAACTTGTATGCATGAGTCTCCAAAATCTTAAACAGACAACTCTTTTTTTGTCACAAACAATGACTATATTACACTGTTTCTTTTCAAGGAATACATTCTGTGCAACTCTCAACGAATACCACTTGGATTTTATAGCAAATAGACCGTGCTTTTAACATTAAAACCATTGAGTTATTTTAAAATAACAACATTTACAGTATTTTAAACTTCGGAATTCGTTTAAGTAGATGAATTATCAATATCTAATGGGACGTGAGGCGGCGCAAAAGGGTAATAACTGACGTTCTTAAGCCATTAATAATAAAAAAAGTGTTTTGATCAACTAACAATCACGTACTATTTTCATCTTATTGAGCCAAAATTTAACAAACTCCATCTACCCTTCATTCATATCATTTCGAAATACGTGTTCCTACATAATTACGTGATAGGATTCATTCAGTGTAAGTTCTAATGTTCTAGTCGGTGAGCTGAGGATCGTTAACACAAACTAACTTAGATAAATAAAAGCTGGTCCCTCGGCAGAACCATTAAAAATCTCTGATACTGACATGTATAAATATCAATTAGATACGTCGCGTTACGTTCTTCCTCAAGGGGCAATATGTGGCTTCCAAAAGTAATTGCTTATTTTAAAATCCCATAAAGAGGAGAGATTACGCGCGAGAGATTTACCCTAGATTCTCTTCAGATCGATCGTCAGCTTATAAATTTGTTTTTAAAAATGATAATTAAAAACGTGATGTAATTTACCTCATGAGCCCCGACGTCGCCCGCTGTTTCGTTTTCGCCCAAGATAGCATTACTGCCAGGTGTAGGTATTATCTTTCTTTTGCTAATGTCTTCGTATTCAGCAGGGACTATGGTAACGCATGTAAGACACAACCCGAAATAGCAAATCCCGAAGCGTTTCTAATTGAAGTATTCAGCATCCATTAAGATTTTTCACAAACTCAAACCGCTTATTGCTGATAATGTTTGGAAGGTATGACTTCGTCTACTTACTTACCTCAGAGACCCATTTCTGTCATTTTAACCTCGACTGAAAACATATCTCAAGCGATGAAAAGAGATGTCTATCGTTTTAGAAACACTTGCCTGCTTAGCAACAGGCAATTAAAAAAAAGAAATCAAAGATATTGTTTGGTCAGAAGTTATATACATTTCGTAATATTTCTGACTTTTATCAGATGCAAACAGCATGCACACTCCATCTAGAAATTTAAAAGAAACATCGAGAATTTTTTTGGTAATTTTGTTTTAAAGCGAATTCTGATTCCTAAATTATTTTTAAACATTTTCTTCTACATAATGTAAATTATCATTTTTATTATTAGTTGATTTTTCTAATAAAAACTCATATCTAGTAATTATATAAACAGTACAACAGTCAATAGTTTTTTTATTTCTTAAGAAAACATTATTCAGTAAAAATTCTAATACCTTATGGCTGTGCATTTCGTATTCAAAATCTGAGTGGGCCTAGTTATATATAATATGATAGATATATGTTCCTTCTCTCATCTATCGATAACAGCCTGTTTCAGATCCCCAAGAGTAGAATATTTCGCAAACTTGGAACTCCGTGTTCTAAAAATAAACAAAAAAAGAAAAACAAAAAACGGAGTCTCAAAAGAGCGGTTTTTCAATGACATTATTTTAACTACCTGAAATTCCCGCTAATATCTGTTGTTTTAAAAAGTGATAATTAGATTGTAATTGGATGTTGCCAGTGTACACGTCACTTCCTACCATTCTCCAAAGATGAGAGTGAGATCTGAAGACAAAGCAGGCCAGTTTAATACAGATGAAAAAGGATCACTGTAGGACCAAATTATCTTCGCAGAATGGCACACGCATTGTCTTGCCGTATGATCAAACATTTATATGTAATTTTGGGATCAAACTATGTTAAAGCGCTTTGTACTTCAGAGTTAATATGTTTCCATGATATATAGCGTAGCCTCAGCTAGTAAATCCACCCCAGGTTTTAATTCCTCAATCATCGAGCCTGCAAGCAAGCCTTTTCAGTGTTTCTCATAGCAGATCATGGTTGAAGAGTTTTCTGTTTTCCCATATTATGCAGATGAAAATAACGTATGAGGAGCTTCTCTGCCTACTTGCATATTTCCTTCTTTTTTTTTTTTGTAGTATTTACGAAATTATAATTTCGGTTAAGCATAAGCAAGTAGTACATGTGATTTACTCGTCAAGATGTTGTGAATAGAAGATTTAGATAGTTTCCTTACGTAGTTTATTGTTTGTGCAATATTCTCAACTCATTTTGATAAATCCTCTGTAGCAACTCTTACATTTAATCGTCTAATCTACTAAGAAATGTTCGATTTATTACCAACTCGTTTCGATGATTCTTCATAAGCTTCAAACTTCCAAAAAACAGTTGCATATCACAGGGACAGACCAAAACTTTCCTACATTTTGTTACGAACTTTTTGTAACATCCGGTGAGATTCTGGAGTACTAGCAACGACCAGTTTTACTTCGAGCTTCTGATGCAAACAATGACTTGTTACCTTCAGAAAATCTTTTAGGAATTTCTCCGGCTTTATAATTACTAAACAAAACACACACACAGATTTTTTCCCGCAGTAGGTTGCCACATTTTTGTACGGTAGACCAGTTACCATCCAAGGCTATAGAACCCAGTCTGTCCAGCTATTTACCCATACTTGGGGGGAGAAGAAGAGGATTCATACCTTTCCCAAGGGTATTAGCACGTAAGTGAATGTAATGGATTCAACTGGAATTTGAAATCGGCTCTTAGAAATTTAGTATCAACAAACTGATATTGGCTGAATCTTTCGGATACACTTATATATGATAAATATATAATGTAAATTTCAGCTTATAATATCAGTTTTTATTCTAAATATTTACAATAATTTTGGGGGTGTTTGAGATTTTATTACACAACTCATCCTATTCTAAATAAATATATGCAACAGTTTTGTTACTGATATTTATGTTTAAATTTTAAACGTAAAGATTTCCGTGGGTTGTATGAAATTTATTTCCTCAAATTCGAAACAAGATATTTTAGAATTATTGAGTGATGCAAGCGATATAAAAAATAGGAACAATTATTCTTATGCTGGAAATTGAAAAAAAAAAAGTATTAGTGATCATAGAACAGTAAAAATAGAAATTGAATGTTGAACAAGATAAGAAGAATAAGAAAATAAAACTGGCTTATTCACAAGAATAGACTTGAGTAAAATTAAATTAGATAACAATGAAGAAAAGTCAATTAGCCAGCATAAACATATTTGAAGAAGCTTGTGATGCCAGTGTAAACAGAGGGAAAAGATATTAAGTATTTTGGCTAAAGTCATGAAAGCCGCTAAACTACCACATTAAAGAAATCATCACAAATATAAAAGTTCAAATTGGGAGAATAAGTACTTGAAAACTTATTTCACAATAGTAATTTTTAGTAATTGATGAATGTAGAGCTCCATTGGATTAATCTGATGGCTGAATTATAGGTTGGATCTTACGCGAAAATTATCGACCAACATGATATAGAAGACAACAGTGAGGAGCTGGAAAAATATTTAGAAGTCATATCGTAGGCACAAATATTATAGGTCTCTTCAAAATTGTTAATAATTTCAAGATAAATAGAGATTTATTTTAATTTCTAAGGAACAGTCTTCCTCTTGTTGTTGTTTTTTTTTCTTTTTAAGAATGCATTCTGCAATTCCAGTTATTGCCCACCTTTCCAAAAATGTTTTCAAAGATATAAAATTAATGAACTGGGACTCAGGCTTATTAATCTAATTGAAAACTTGTGGTACATAATTATATGATATTTATATGACAATAGGAAACAATATTCCACCAAGATCTCCGAGAAGGACTTTGCTGTAAGTAATATTAAGACTGAAACAGTAAAAAGTTTAAAAAGAAATCAGTGATTAAAAGGTTGAAGATCATAAAATGTCAAGGGGTCCATATTAATACGGAAAATAAAAATGTATTCAAATATATCTGCTACTGTGTTAAAATAATTGTTCCTATCGTTTATATCGCTTGGTTTTTTTCATAAATTGAATTTATGTTGAAATTTGTTTTAATATCTGATACCCGTAAAATAAATAATTATCGATATTTTTTAAATGAAACTGTTTAATTTTATCTGAAACTCACTTACTTATATTGCACATATAAATATTAGTATACAGAGAACATTTTACTAACATCAGTTAATTAACGATGATACTATTTCGGAAAATTGACTCGCATAATAAAATTTAACATAATGTATGATTGCAAACTTCGGAAATAGGTAAAAAATGAACTCAAGAAACACATGAACAAATAAAAGAAAAAAAAACACGAGAGTGAAGTGTCTGAATAAAAAGTTAGCAAAATGTGACACAAAGACTGATCCTTTCGTGACCCACGTATGCAGAATTGTTCCTAATA
>CAHIKZ030001458.1:1872500-1897500 GCA_903632075.3 Acanthosepion pharaonis | reverse complement strand
ATGGTATGTTATAATATATAATTATTAATGAGAATACATAATGGGGAATTCGCATTATCCTATGTCAAGGACATATTCATGAACAAATTTTCCTGAGAACATCTAGAGTGTTCATGCCTGGAAAGTGTCTTTGATTGTTCCAACAGAAATCATTCATCATATAAATGTTCAATCAGAAGCCATACCTTTCTTCCATAACCTTAATATTTTGATGAAGACGGTTACCAGGCTCGTCTCTTACGTTAACTTGCTTAACGGAAAATTCATCAAAATGATTGTTGAGGAAATAATTTTTATGCTTATGTTGTATCTTACAAGATAAAATCTTTTAAGTAATGCTTTGACTAATTGCTAGTAATTGTCATCTTTTATATATTTTATAAAAAATTAAAAGTAAACTAAATATGCACTTATTTACAATATCACTAATATTCGTTCTTTGGCTTGGTACTTCGACAAATATAATAAAACCAATCTGGACAATTCAAACATTTTCTTTGATTTGAGTATATTCTGTTGATTTATTTTAGGACATCAATCTGAAAAGTAAATATAACAATATAGTAAGTTCATAGAGTTCTTTTACCTATATTCAACCAAATCTAAACATTTTAATCATTTTTTTATATTTCCTATGCAACACAATAAAGATATGTAATGGTAACTGAAATATATTTATATTATCTGAGTTAAATCCAATTTAAAACTCCAACATACTGACAGCTCACGTTAGAAAATTAATATGATTCAAATTTTATCAGTGTATTATAGAACAAAAACTTGAGGCGATAGACAAAACTCGATGACGCTTTATAATCCAATTTTAAAAAAAATTCTCAAACTTAAGTGATCAGAAAAAAAGTTAAATTTTCTTGGCCAGTATTATCAGTAAATAATTTTATACATATTCATATATACGTGTGTATGTGAATGTGTATTGAAAGGTTCGCGGTTCGACCTCCTTCCCAAATCTAATCAAATGACCAAAATATCTTTTTGAGAAAGAATTTTTGTTTGAATCGTGAACCTTTCAGCATCGCCTCGTATATGTAGTTTATAAAGATTACGGGTTTGTGTATGTTCAAGTGTATTATTAACATGAAAATTATGAAAATTTCGATGTGTTATTGAAATTTAATCAATAGTAAACACCTACATTAAAGGATTTTGCCTAAAATGTAACCGAAATTGAATGGTTACAGGCGAAACGAAAAGGTGAAAGTAAATTGATAATATACTTTTCTAGTATTATATAGTAAAATATTTACTGATAAGGCAGGGTTTAGTAAAATAGTTTTGTCAGGTATTTTTCTCTGTCGAAACCATGTTATTTGAGGAGGGGATGAGCAACGCCAAATTCATGTTAACCAGATTATCTATCTAATTACTTGATTCTTTTAGGGAATCTATCTTGTTTCACACGCACACATGTAAGTATTCATGCACGCATTCATTTGGTGTTGCTGCTTCTGTTCTTTCTGCGCATGTCCGTAATTATTTGTTTCCGCTGAGCATGGTCAAAACCATTTAAAAAATTAGTATTTTACGAAAGAAAGTAAATGGAATGAACCTAAAATACAAATGATGAAAGTAAACACAATAAAACAAAGTAGTGACGCTATACATTCATTGACATCATATGATTTTTATATTTATTTTAAGTGAATATCTATAATTATTTATATAATGGTTATAATTTGGTCGACATGTCTATGTATGTACATAAGGAGAAGTAAGAAATGTAATGTATATTATTATCATTGCCAGTAATTTTGAAAATATTTTCCTGCACAAGCGAGCAAATATACGGCATGAGCACTCATGTTTACAAATACACACAAATAAATTTATATAAATTGCAAGCTTTTTTATTATTGAAGATCAAATGCGTAAACACACATATAAGTTTACCATTTCTCCATGTATTGAATATTTCTGCGACGTCTTATCTGCTGCTTCCGCTATGTATTTAGATATTTTTTAATAAAATTCAAAGAATAATCTGCAAGTTTATAGATCCTGACCTGACATCTCAGCTCCACTCACTTTCCCACCGCTGCAATGTAACTTCTTTGTGCTTTTACCGTAAATATTTTCATGGTAATTGTTCTGATAAGATTTCCCCTTTGGTACCTAGACTTTAGGAGCGTAAGCGCTACTAGTTTCAGCATTTTACAGTTGAAATGGCTGTAACCGTAAGTTCTATGCTGAGAGTTTCTTCTCTCTCATTTATCGTTTCCTTCTTGCTTTCCAGCAAACTTTCATCATCAAAAATTTAAATGCAATGTCAATAGTTATCTGCCGTCTTCTTAATTCTTGTTCTTTTATCGTTCTCTCCTTAATGGTTTTTTTTTTCTCATATTGTCTCACACTAAGTAACTCTTTGCGTCCTAGTGGTTTTATTGTCTTGCTTAAGTGGATTAAAAATATACGTGCATATACGAAAGTTTGTTGAAAAGTTCTCACCCCAACCCACTTCCGAAATCTAATCAAATTACCATATATATTTTTGGAGTAACTGATTTTTGTTTGGCTCCAGAACATTTCAGCATAACCTCGTATTTTATAAAGATTACGGGTTTGTGAATGGACAAGTGCATTATTAAAATGTAATGAATCTAGTAATTGATTTCGTAAAGCATTTGCGTGGACTTTATGTAGGTTAGCACCCATTCAGAGAGGGGCATACTGCGCATGCGTTTAACCTACAATCTTCCGTGTGGTTATTCAGATAGAAATGAGACGTCACCGAGTTAACGCGTTTATCTGACTTTTGCAATCAGTGCGCGTAGGCTACAAGTTTTAAGATGGAAGATTTAGCTACGGAAAATATTCGAGTGTTTAAAAAGTGTTTGTTTAATGAGCAAAGATCCTGATAAAACTTTTGCACTGATGTTCGAAATTTGGCTGAGAATCCGTTGAAAACGTTCTGGAAGGCTTTCAAAGAGAAGAACACGCGATAATATTGAACGCAAGCGAGTTAGGAAACAGGAAATCAGCGATGGAGAATTGAAATTGAATGGAACGAAACTTCAGACGGTTGAGAAGATTAAGATATACACAGTCAAGAAGCTGTTGGTGATCTTGTAAGAGAACTTTGCAGGTTGTTTTTGAAGACTGGGAATGATTCTGGAATAAGCGCGTGATGTTCCATGAGGAACATATTGAAGGAGACTATTTCCCTAGATTATTTCGTTTGTTAATATTAAGCAGCCAGATCAGTTCCGGTCAGGTCACTACTCTACCCTACTGTTTAAGCTTCCACCTGGCAAATCACAGTGCAATCCGCACCCCCTCAATAAAAATATATCACTTAGAAATACTATCTCGATAAAGTATGTACATATTCGTAAGCAATTTTTCACTTTTTCTGCTGACATGAAGTAGAAAGACTATATTGAATCAATTACTAGGTCTGCTGCTAGGAATGTTTGATTCACTATGTCACGCTAGACAATTTTTCTTACCAGAATCTATTTTACATATTTATAAGTCTACCATTCATTATTGCTTTGAATTTTGCTGCCACATCTGCTCTGGCGCTACTGCTTTATATTTAGAGATTCTTGATAAAATCCAACGAAGTATCTATAATGTTAATGGTCTGGGCCTGGCATCTCGGCCCCAGTCACTTTCACACATCTGTAACTTCCATGTGCCTTTTCTATAAATACTTTTGTGGTAATTGTTCTGAGGAAATTTCCTCTATGGTACCTCGACGTCTAGAGTTTATGAACACAACTAGATTGGCGGCAATGTCTCATCGTTTTACAGTTGAAATGGTTAGATGTTGCCATACATTTTATGTTAACAGTTTCCTTCTGCCGCACTTTTTGCTTGTGGAATAATCTTCAAATAATAAAAATACCAATACAAGTATTATTTTATTGAATAGTTAGAATTATACTTATCTATCAACTCCTAAATGGTTATTAGATATGACTTGTTAATAATCTGCATATATATATATATATATATATATATATATATATATATATATATATATATATATATATGTCTCTCAGTGTGTCGGGGGGTAGGGGGGATACTGAGAGGCATTAGTTGATAACGAAAGGCTGGAACAGAGAATATTTTAATCTACGTCTAGATCTGTATACATAGATGTAGGCATTTATTTGCATGTATCGATGCGATGATATGTATACATACTTTATGCAACATATACCTATGTAACTATGCATGAAATATAAAATAAATATAAATGAAAAACTTACAATATTGATATAAGCATTGTATATGCAGATGCATATATGTGTATTATTTAAAAAAATCAAATTATATAAATATAAAGATATTTGCCAAGCCATTAAACTTTGTCAAACGAGAAAAATGGTCATATATATTAATGTGTGTCTTGAAAATTATCATTCAAATCTTTTTCAGGAGATTTAACACAGATCACTGGCATCGATAGAAAATAAACAATTTATTCACCAGATGTGCACATCCTTAATCGTTTTTATAGTTGCATCCCTTCAGGACGGGGGCGATCATGGCTATTTGCAATTTGTAGCTCTTAGCAATGATTGTTTCTTAATATTCTTCACATTTTCTATTCTGCCAGTCATTGAATTCAGTATATCATGTGAGTGTTAAATTCTCCAGGCCCTCTGTCCACAATATGTGTCTTAGAAATTTCATCTCTCTATTTCTGATTATAAGTACAAGTGTCTTTTTGTTTCTATGTTCGTTAAGCCTTTTCTTGTTGTTCACAAGGTTCTGTTTCCTCAAGTCTTCGCTTCATCGCCAGCATTATCCAGCATTTACTGCCGTATAGGAAAATTGCTATTAGATAGCAGTTAAGAACTCTTTTTGTTTCTAACGATATTTTCCTGTTGTTTAGCTTTTGGAAGACTATTCCAAAAGGGCCATTGGATTTCGTTTTCACATTTTCAGCCATAATATGAAACCGAAATCCAACACTTTTCAGATATTTCCATTTATCTGCTTATCCTCACGTGATTATTTACTAATGTAATCTTGCGTATGAAAAAAGTAAATAATATATATTATATCTGATTGTATTATGCACGTCAGTGTTTTCACAGTAAAACTGCTATTAACTAAATTTGGTATAGTTTCTTGAAATGTACTTATATGATAAATATACCATGTGAATTTCACTTTGTTTTGGAGATAAATGTCTTCAGTAACCTTTTAGTAATATGAGATTTTCTTATGCGACTCAAGAGCTGTTAATCATATTGTAAATAAATATAATAATATTGATATTCATGTTTATTTTTAACTTTAAATTTTAAATTTATATATATATATATATATATATATATATATATATATATATATATATATATATAAAGGTTGCTATTGGTTGTAAGAGAATTAATCACAATCTAGAAATAAGATAGCGTAAAGTTAATGAGTGATAAGAAAACAACGTTGGAAATTGCGTCTGATTGATTAATTTCATTTTAAAAACTTAACCATTTTGTAGTTTATTTAAAGACGAAACATATTTGGGTTTGTCGGAACAATTCCTTTTTTTGCGATTGAATATTGCATTAACAGTTCTTTGAGAATAACAACGATTGTCTACATGCAAGTCCTCCTATTTAACGAGATGGTTTCATACATTTCCAAAACGTATTTGTACGTAAGTGAATGTAATGGAAATCGCGAAAGACAAGGATCACTGAAATAGCCAAGAAAGAAACTGAAAACACTGGCAAGATAAGAACAATAAAAATAAACTCTAACTAGAAGCACTTTGAGAAAAATAAGTTGACTGACGAATAAGAAAGATATTTGAATCAGTTGTTGTCAATGTAAATATAGGGGAAAATAGTAAATATAAGAACATCACCGTAACATATGAAAACAAGTAAACACCATTACTACAAAGAGAAACGTGTAAGTTATTGGAGCAAGTATATAAAACCTGATTAATCAGAAGTAATCTTAAATGATGAATCTCGAGGTACATTGGATGGTTAAAAAAGAGGTTGTATCGTCCATGGAAATAGCTAACACAAGTTAGAAGACAACGGTAGGGAGTTAAAGAATCGTTTTTGACTAATATTGTAGGTATTAAAATTATAGGTTGATAAATGTTTTAATAAGAATGCAGAGAATGATTGTAAGGTCCAAATAAGCTGACAATCACCAAATAAATGGAATTGCCCTCAGTCTTTCCAGATATTAATCCATTTGAAAAAAATGTGGGCTATCATTAAAATATATGTATAGGAAAATGAAAGCAATATGTAAGCAAAGAAGATCTCCGGAAAACAATAACAAATGCTGCAAGATCGCAAGAAAATCAATAAACAAAAGATTGGATTAAGGCCATAGAATGTCAAGGTGTCCATTTTAACATGTAAATAAATTGTTCTGTGAAATAAAATAATCTCTTCAGATGCATGGGATATTGTGTTCATTTAATATATGCTTCTGTGACCGATATCTTTTGAATTTATTATAAATAATGTTTTATAAATATATTGTTTAAAATTTGCTATATTTAAGAGGGAAGAGTGATTTGTATCGGTCTAAAGTTTGCTTGAGAAACTTTGAGAAACACTGACAGTCACTGTGTAGTGTTCATTCCTATGTCCGCACAGTCTATAAATACAAACTCATGTTCCACTTGATTTCATTCTATAATAAAACTTGACATCTCTAAAAAGGTTTTTATCAATGTCGTCTTAAACCCCCCCCACTATATTATTCGTATAAATGTAAGTATACATTGAAAATGTCAACATCGGTTGGTTAATACATTCTTCTTCCTTGCGTGTCGTGCCTCTTCAGGACGTAGGCGATCATGACTCTCTACAACTTCCTGACCCTTGTAGCTCTTAATAAACTTTGTTTTTCTGTTATTTCACCTAAACCCTGTTCCACCATCCATTTACTCTTTCTCGTTAAGTTTGTTATGAAATTTCTTCTTCCGTCTCTCTTGCCCTCGATCTGTCTCGTGAGTATTAGATTTGCCAAGCCATCCTTTCTTATTATATGTCCTAAAAACCTCAAATGTCTCTTGCTTATGTTAAATATTAATTTTGTTTTTGTTTCCATGTTCTCTAAATCTTCGTCTTTACTCACATGTTCGGTCCTCAGTATCCTCAGCATCTTTCTGTAGAATCACATTTCTGATGCTTCAAATCTCCTCTTCATCTTTGAGGAGATCGTCCAGCACTCAGTGCCATACAGGAGGACAGATATCACATAGCCGTTTAGTACTTTTCCTTGTTTCTCACGAAATTTTCCTATTTCTCAGTACTTTGTATAGCTTTTAGAATCCTTCCTTGGTTATCACAATATACCTTCAGATGTCAGTGTCGCCTTTTCCATCCCCTGTTAAAACACATTCCAGATATTTAAATTACCTCACTTGTCTGATTTCGGTACCTCCGATTTGCAATTCGCACTTTGGGCTCATTATTTTGCTAACATCCATACATTCTGTCTTACAGTTGATGTGTTTAATCCTTTCTTCTCGCTTTCTTTCACTACCTTCTGTAGGGGCTTTTGTAGCTTTCTTTCTGTGTCTGCTATCAACACCGTGACATACCTTATGTTGTTAAGATTATAACCACCAATAATGAATCCTGGTAGGACTTCTAGTTCTTTCAGAATTACCTCGCTGTATAGATTGAATAAGTCCGATTAGAAGACACATCCTTGTCTTACACTTCTTTCTATTCTTGCTGAACTCATTTTCTATCCGTATACAGGCTCTTTGCTGCCAGTGTATGTTCTGGATTAGTCTTATATCTTTCTCAAATATATAATGGTTCTTTATCGAAGATATTTGCGTAATCTATAAAACACAGGTACACGTCTTTCTGCATTTGTATTGCTCTTTCTGATTTCCTTGCTCCAGTGTCTTTAACGAACCCGCACTGTTCCTGTCCTATTTCCTATAGAAATCGCGCGGAAAATAAATTTAATTTTAGCAGGATTTTTTTTTTATTTTATTTATTTTTTAACGGTCCTTAATTGTGAGTTTGGTAGTAAACTTCATATTTTAATTCCTAAGAGATTAAAAGAAAAATGTACAACAAAACTGACAGAGAAATTCAAAAAAAGAAGAAGAAAAGTTTCAGATACCCCCGAATGCCTTTTGAACAATCCCTGCTTCTGTATTTCGAGTAAAGCATCGTCTTGGAATATCGTCTCAGATAACATATTTTCAAAATGTCTGGCAAACGGCATGTCCGGATTAAACACTTACTTTTCCTTTAGTCACAAGAACTGTAATAGGACCATATATAAGTAAGTAGATTACATGAAAGTACTGAACAGGAATGTTATATATAAACAGTAAATTAAGAGTTTCTGTGTATGTGTTACTGCAAAAAAAAACAAATGAATAAATATTCCTTGAGGACCATATTTATGAGCTTTGAAAAATATATCATTAAGTTTTGACTTAGTAGAAATTAATACATCATTAATAAAGTATTAAGTTTTAACTTAGTATAAATGAAGACATCTCCCACCGACTAAAAACAAATTGAACAGAATAAATCAACTTCCTAACAAGAAGTTGATTTATTCTTCTCACTTATTTCATGGTAGGAACTCAGAAGACTGAACTTTGACTTGTATAATAAAAGTGTTGGCCTAATTTAAATATATAAATGATTGCTTTATCATCTATTGTTGTCCTATCACGATGTTGCTTTATCATTATAATTATTATAATAGCATTTGAAAATAATAATGATTTAGTAGTTCTTTAATCAAGCAAATAGATATGTAAGTATGTGAATATTAAAATCTTGATTGGGCCTGAACTCTGTCATGGTTGACCCTTACACGCAAGCCACCAATCTACCACTGGGTGGCATGCCACTAGCGTTTACCGCGGCTAATAGCCGGCTATCGGACCGTGTTCGTCTCGGAAATGTTACCACTGGCGGACCGTATGAGGCCCATCGTCGGCCAGTTGGTGGCCCACCGGTGGTTGCCACCAGAATACCGCTGGCGTTGACATCAGCGGCTCGCCCGCCGGCCACTAGTGGCTTGTGTGTAGGGACAGCGGCTCTTTTTGTAAATAGTGCTTAGGCAGATAAGTTAGTTACTGGAGAGAGGTTTACCCAGGAGCTTACTAATAAAATAAACCGTCTTGACATGCCAGTAACCAGATATTTTGATAACTGGCAACGGGAAAGTGGATTCCTGCTTTTTCTAAGGATAGTGAAACATTGTGAACATAAGGGCAAACTCTGTCGAAATTTGAACCCCGTTCGCCGATGTTATTTTCGTTCTGTAAACCGCATTCTTCGCATACAAAATATATGGGCATATTGTCAGTGTATTTTTATATTCTGAAGACATTCATGTTGATTTTTTGTAAATATACTTAATGCAGTAGAAGTGCAGTTTTTGCCGAGAAAGAGAAAAATCTGAGAAATGATAGAATTGTGAAGTTGCTTGAAAAATGCTAGAAGAGATAGCTAAATATATATTTACATTAAGGCTAATGTCGAAAATAAAGATAGTATTTTATTTCCTAAATGGAACGAATTTTTGCGTTGCTCAACATCTCTATTCGTTTTTATGCATCTGTATTCACGTCATTATGTAAACGAACAAGAGAAAAATCAATGTGCTGATAGTAGTAGAAAATTTATATGCATTTTCTTCTGCAAGTCACTTTTTTACGCTTCTCCAGTATATAAAGAAACAATAATTTATGGCAGTCATTTTTATTTTCCGCATTATTCTCTCTCTCTCTCTCTCTCTCTTATCTGTACACACAATATAACTGAAGGAAGCTGTGACATACCCTCAGCTTTTTCCTGTAAATACTCTAGACAGTTCATATAGACTATTGTATTGTGTATATTAAACGTTTCCCACCAGGCATTTCATGGTAACGCACAGTCATTTAGAAGAAAACAGATTTAAACTGACAGCTACTTATAATTATCTAATCGAAGTATTTGCTCGATGTTTCTTTTTCGATATTTAGGTATTTGTTTAATAGAAATGTTTTAATCAAATGGGTGTTATATAAGGAAAAATAGAAACGAGAATAATTAATCAGAATTAACCCATGTATAGCATTTACATTGGTCTTCAAATATTCAGACAAGTAGATAGTTATTAGATATTAGAAGAAAGATATATTATGAACCATTTTCAGTGCACAGTTGTAAATACAAATTGGTAGTAAAAATAAATTCTTTATTAACACCATCTGCAAAAGAATTTTCTTTACTAATTTTTCTTGAGCGCGCAAGCCGATAAATGTGATACACACTATTTAAAATAAAAAAAAAAACGGGGCGTGTGTTTCAAACAAGGCATCCACTAAAAATAAAGTTTAAAGTAATAAACAGTCGGAATAAAAAGAAATTCATTAATTCTTTTTTTTTTTTTGTAACGTTATCTCCTTACAAGGCCAGGGGTCACTCGTGTAGAGGGTTACATTTAGATGCAGTTTATACGGATCGGAGAGGAAGATAACGGTTAACGATTCTCTTGAACAGGTTAAGATTATAGTGATCGGGGAGACATCCTCTTGGGAGTCGTTCCTCAAAGCAGTGGTTCGCGGGAAAAAATCTGTTCGAATGGAACTTACTTCTCACCAATGTAATGTGGGTGGTTTGCTATAATGGCAATGGTTTGCATGGCAGGTCCTTGCCGGGAAGGTGTGAACTGGTGGAATTAAGGAATGTAGTTAGTCCGGGCACTTTCCATGGAAGGAGTAATAGTGCAGTGAGAGGCTTGTTACATACCACCTGTGAGAGTGAGGTTGTAGGATAGAAAGTAATTTATCACCCACAAGGACTCGGAGACGCTTTGGAACTCAAGACTGGAAAATGAAGACTGAGCAGCTCCCATACAAATATCTTTATATATATATGTAGGATAGGTATTTCTTTATGAAAAGAAAATAATAATTTTAAACTTGTTTCTATTTTGACTATGGCAATTTATATTTGATATAATTATTAATATCACAAAGTTTTCATTTAAAATAGACGATCAGCTTATCTAACCGTGGATTCCACCTTGACGCCTCATTTTATTTTACTCTGCATTCGTTTAATATATGAATATATTGAGGCAAATATGCTTTGTATGAGAATAATTTTATTTTCTCTACATGCATACACTGTTATGAGTTTATAACTATATATTTATTAAGATCAAGTATAGCCTCGAAAAACTTGTGGATATGCATATGCAGATTTTAAAGGGTTAAGTTTGTCATTGTATAGATGTGAATCTTCTTTTATGTACTATCTTACTTCAAGGCGTGGCTGGTTATGGCTCGCCACAGCATTCTGTCTTTATCGCCCTAAGTGCCTTTTGACATTTTGCCATCCAACTTTGTCCTTCTTCTGCCAGCCATTCACACAAAAACGTAATGCATGTTACTTTTTGTATTCAATATGCCCTGTGAGTTTTAGATTCTCCTGGCCTGCTTTCCTCATAATATTTCACAGAAATTTCAACTATCTTTATCTTATTGTAGTTCCCATTTTTCTTAAAACTTCCTCATTGTTTATATGTTCTGTCCATGGTATTCTCAAGTCAAGTAGTCTTTAAGGTTTCAAGTCTGACAGTGAAGAGATTGTCCACCATTCAATGCCCTATAAGAGATTAGATATTTCATAGCAGTTCAATATACCGTTTTGTTTCTGACGAACATTTTTTTTATTCCTTAATACATTGCATAGTTTCTGGAAGGTACCTTTCGTTATCATTACAGGCCTTCGGATTTCTGTATGACATTTTCCATCATCCGTTGCTAAACTACTCAGATAATTAAATTTCTCTAGCTGTTTGAATTTGCCGTCTCCAAAATTGTCTCTTTTACTGAGGACTGTACATCCTGTCTTTCTGCAGTCAATCAGTAGGCCTTGTTGTGTGTGTGTTACTTAACACTTGAGAAAAAAATACTCTTGAATAGTCGCTCCCAAAACTGTCATCAAAACGTCCCTTTCTGCAAACATGTCTTCGTTACAAGAATCATATGATTCATGCTTATTGTTCTGGTTTACTCACAATAATCGTAGCCACATGAAACTGCATATGCAGAAAAATGCATCTGTACATGGAATTCATTTCGGTTTCATGGTCCGTCCTAATAAAAAAAATGAACATGAATAATTTCATATGCGGAAAGTGTCAGAGTGGTAGGTTGCTCGTTTGTACACATCTTTTCAGATAGAGCCCAAACTCAATTTTTTTTCATGTCCATGTGTCGGGAAAACCAAGCGAAAAGGAGGGAAAAGTAGGCAAAATATATTGAAACAGATCAAAATAAGAAACAATAGAAGTACAGTGATTCCCTACCAAAATTCATTCTCTTTCACTTCCTGTAACCCTCTGCGCCTTGGTGGCATTATCGCCGTGCTTCGAGTGAGATAATTAAAAAAAACAACAACAACCTCCAGAACAACGTGATGATCACATTCTTAAATGTATTGCAATTACTGGAACTTATTCCGACCCATAGCAATTGAAATTACGGGAAGTCATCAAAACCCATAGACACAATGTATTAAGTCAAGGCAACAGGATGTTGCAAGATAATGCCCCAGTCGCATAAATGCAAGCACCCACTTGTGGTTACGAAATTCTTCTCTCTTATCCTTGATACCATCTGACTTTGATCCCTTCAGCTCCACGGAGTTATAAATATAATTCCATGGGGATGAAATGGTGAATGGTTGTCGCTCTCAGGATGAAAACTTGCTGATTAATGAGGTCTTGATTGCGTTCCAATCTGTAGAGTTTGACAATAAAGATTCCCACAATTGAACCAAACGATGACAGAATCTATGTAGAGACGGATTAAATAATTGACATTTTTCAGGAAAATATTTTAATGAACGCACCATATATTAGGGTAAGTCATAAATAGTTTCCGTTTTTGTTTAAGAATTTTAAGTAGCATCGAACCTTCTCAGTATGTAGATAGGCGATCGCTTGGGAATAATAGCAGGTACTGTAAGGTTGGATGTGCGGGTGGTGTAATGGATAGCGTCTGGGAATGACAAATTGGAGAGCCGAGTTCCAATTCCAGTCGGTTTCGTTATATTCACTTACACGCAAATACCTTCGAGAAAGGTACGAATCTTCCTCTTCTTCCCCAGAACTTGTATCAGTAAATCATTATTTCCAAAATTCTTACAATCTAAAGTATTATGGCTTTAAATATGGCTTGCAAAGGTTGATAAACCGTATAAAACAAATCAGGCCTAATCCTAATCCTTTAATCTTCAAAAAGGAACGTACAATTACATTTTATTCAATTATACATTCACCATTATTCGCCAGGATTTGATGCCACTTTCAGAACATACCAACCTAGTTTCAAAATCTTCCCTGCGTTATTTTTGCTGTACGCGGCCTTGCATTGTCATTTAGGAGAACAACATTTTAATACTGGCGAGCACAGGGCGCTTTTCGAATTTTTGACTAAATCTCTATGGACACGTTGTAGCTGCTAAACTTATAAAAGTGCATTTAGTATTGCATTTTGTTTTAAGAACTCGAAATGAATAATGCCCCGACAATCTCACCACACGCACAACGTCACATTTATTTAATGGAAATCAACTTTTCGGAGTCGGTTGTGAAATCTTATATTTAAGGAGCAGGTTACTTGTCTCTATGGATAAACAATCCGCATTGTTTTCTTATTTTCGCCAAGAGCATGTGAAAAGAAAACAACCAAATTGCTGACTTTCTCTATCTTTTTAATGTTTCAGATTGAGATGATTTTAACATATTTGCTAATACTCAAATACTTTGTTGTGGTGTACTTCCCACTAATGACATTAGAGTCTCTTCATCAAAACTCAAAGACATTAGAGTCTCTTCATCAAAACTCAAAGACATTAGAGTCTCTTCATCAAAACTCAAAGACATTAGAACCTCTTCATCAAAACTCAATGAACGCCTCGGATAGGATTCAGCTGACAACGACTTTTCTTCGGAACGAAACTTTACAAACCAATTTAATAATTTCCAATCAGTTATGACTCCTTCATCATAAACACTACATGTGTTTTTTCTACTTGTCTCCATAGCGTTATTCTTCTACTTGAACTCCCATAACATTATATGGCGTAAATGTCTTTTCAATATCTCCATTAGTGGGGTTAAGTAATTCATTCTTTAATCCACAATTTACGCTTTTTAAACATCCAGCAGAGATTGGTACGGCTTGGCTGGGATGTACTACTACTCCCGTGCAAAATCTAAAGTATGTTAGTCTACTACAATTTTTTCTTAACTGCCACCTATGATTAAGAGTTAGCATGATACATTCGTCATTAAAATTGTTTCCCTAAAACGGAAATTATTTATGACTCAACATGATATGCAACAAATATAGTTGCATCGTGAGTAGACGCAGCATTATTTTAATATTTACTCTTTATTTTGAATGAAATAGAAGAAAAGGTGAAAGGAATATTAATCACTCAGAAAATAAACTTTATGTTTATTATATATAATTCTTTACATTCCACATGTCAGTAAAGATCTTACAGAAGTTATAAGTTCGGACCGAAACAATAACCAAAGGTTTCATTTGACGTTACTTTGAAATAATTATTGTCTTAAACATTCTAGTTTGCTAGGAAAGAAAATTGTTGTTTTTTTTTTTGTATATTTTACAATAGAACTTTGCACGAATCCTTTATTCATTATTTCATTATCTGGACTAATTGTGGATTCCCTAAATTTGAAGTCATTAAAGATGGAAACATTTTATATAAGTTTTAACATTTGTTATGCAAAAGTCTTCGATTGAATTTTAATCAAACAAACTCTTATTTATATTTTATTTATTCTAAAACGAGAAGTTTCTTAAATAATACAAGATTAGAATTTTCCCCAATATTCAACAAACGGTGTCTTAAAAATTGGATTAAGAAAATTTTTTATAAGTCGCAAAGTGTCGGAAAGTTTCCCAAAAATAAACGTCCCCATCTGGTAGGTACGTAGGTGTATATATATATATATATATATATATATATATATGTGAGAGAGAGAAAGAGATATAGAGAGGGAGAGGGAGATATTTTATTGTATGAATAAAGTTAAATTTTTAAAAATTTAACCAACATTAATTGGTTAAACCAATTTTAATGTGAAAACATTCCGGTACATAAAAAATTTGATTTCATGTTAAATAATTGTACAATAAAAAGCTTTGTACCAGAGCCACTTACAATTTGACCAAAGGTCCAAACATTAAAATTTGATGGAGGGTATATCTTAGTTGGACAGAAAACTTTTCAACAACGCTTCGTTGATATATGTGTCCTGGCCTGAAGCGATCGGATGTCTAGTCACACTGAGGAGCTGTGATAGAGCGAAACAGTCTGTCTGTGGATATATATATATATATATGGTGAGGCAAAAGAGATGCACTTTTTTCTAGCTGAGGTGGATAGTACAATCCAGACCTAAAACCATCGTATCAGATTTTTCTGAAATTAATGTAGAAATATATAAAATTGTTTGTAGAAATGTTGCTGATTTATTGCTGATGGTGCTGTTATATTGAACATGAAGGGGAGCATTTTGAACATGTTAAATAGTTTGTTATTCATAACGAATTATGCTTAATATAAATTTTCTTAACTTACTGTAATTCCTTTTTCTTCAGTAAAAGTTAATAAATAAAAAAGGGCGTTGCTTTTGCTGCATACATACAATCATACATACACACACACATATATTCTATAATCAATTGAAATAGAGAGTATTAGGTTGAATATATATGAATACATTAACTAATGTCTTGTGGAAAGTGGTATAAAACTTGTAAAATATATACATAGATTTTTATATATACATATTTATATATTTATGCTCTTATATTACCCTGTAAACACAGTAAGTAGAAATGAAGAAAGTCGTCCACACACACATACATATACATATACATATATATATATATATATATATATATATATATATATATATATATATATATATATATATATATATATATATATATATATATATATATAACTATCTGAACATGATTATTTAAAAAGAAATGCGTACTAGACGAGGAAAGAGGAAAAGGCTCATATGGAGCTGTACAACGTCTCGGACCAGTTTCAGTCTCAATCGAGAAAGGCAGATTTCCTCTGATGTCCGCTCAGGTGCGTGTTTCTGTCACGGAATGTTGTTCAGTCAAGTGATACAGAAAATGCGTGCAACGCCACCTACATACCTGAGCTACGCGACCATCTCGATCTAGCAAACAGTAATCCTCTCGTTGCTTGCATTTCTCAATCAATTCTCACTAGTTTGGAGTCGAAGTTTCAGGTCTCCTTAGTCGCTTGACACAGAGCGTATTGTGATTCAGTTTTGTCCTACAGATTCTTCTCAGCATAACCAATAAAAAATGAATGAAGTCGTGTTGTCTATAGCAAGTTTAGAAGACCCAAAACAATAGATTCTAGATTGCTTCACTTCTTGCAACTTATGTACTTACGTGGCTTGCTTTGCGTGTATAAGTGAAGTACTTAGTAACTTGTTCCCAATCAAAAACTCATTCAACCATGTAATATCAAAAATGAGGATTTCTTCTTTCTTTTTCTTTTCGCCGTCACACTATTCTTTCCGTTTCTTTCTTATTTACCATCTATCTATCTTTCTTTCTTTCTTTCTTTCTTTCTTTCTTTCTTTCTTTCTTCAGTCTTGTCTTTTCTTCTTTCTGTTTTCTTTATAGATTTGTATTTTGTTTTTATCAGTTAAGTTAATTTTTGATTTGTTATTCATGATTGCTTCCTTTGCTTTTGAGATAAAATTTGCTTTTTTGGATAAACTCGTATTTTATAGTTTAAAATAAAAAGAAAACATAATGTAAGCATGTATCATACAACTTAATGAGCCAAAATTTCCACTTGCCTGTTAAGTTGTTGGTCGTCTATTTGCCCACAAGACAGGCTCTTACTCTATCATGTCTGTACAATACAAGATTTATAAAGATTTTCGCTTCGAACCAGTAACAACAGGTCCTTTAAATGCTGTATTTTGAGTCGGTGAGACTGTGCAGAGCGAACTTGCTAGTACCTTACATCCCATAAGTGTGCAATGGGATATTGCGATCTGAGGATCTACTTCATTTTGCTGTAATCATTCTTGGCTATCGCTCGGTTCATACTCCTTCTCCAACTTTTGAACTGAAGTAGAGGTTAATACCGTGTTTCCTGTTTAGGATCGGGTTTCCAGTGCCTTCTCCTAAAGTCTTCTCATTCTCTTTCACTCTTAGTAACACTTTGCATCTTAGTGGCATTATCCCCTTGCTTAGGGTGAAATGATTTTTTTTTTAAGTATCATTCGCAGACAATGCAACAGATGTTCCTGCTATATATTTAGAGATTCCTGATAAAATCCAAAGCAAAATCAGCAATATTATTGGTCCTGACCTATCCTCTCGACTTCAGTCACTTTTCTACCGCCGTAAAGTTGCTTCCCTGTGCCTTTTCTATAAATACTCTTATAGTAATTGTGAGGATGAGCTCTTCGCTATGGTACCTAAACTTTATGAATTTAAGCGCAGTACTAGATTGGTAACAAGGTCTCATCAATTGATAGTTGGATTGGCTAAATGTAACTGTAAGAGTTTCTTTTCTCGCTTGTGGAACTCCCTCCCGGCTCCATACTTGCCTGCCAACTTTGATCTTCAAACGTCTGAATGCAATGTCAATCGTTATCTACTGTCTTCCTGATCACTTTTCTATTGTTCTCGCTCCTTAATAATGTTGCTCTTGTCTAATTCTTCACACCCAGTAACCCATTCTGCCGTAGTGGTTTTACTACCTTGGTTGGGGTGAATTCGATTAAAAAGATTATATATAATATATTAGCATGGAAGATTATATATAATATATTAGCATGGAAGATCTATCCTCTTTAAAAGTATTGATCTTTCGGGACATCACAAAGTTGCTACACATGTATAAATTAAGCGTTGTAAGGTCTTTGGAAACATTTAGATAAGTGAATGTCTGTGTGACTCACGATTTACCAGAAAATAAATTAATGAATCGCATTTGTATCTGCGATCCTCTGCTCAAATACAACAAAATAACATATTTTGAAAAGAACATTCACAAGTAATGAGAAATGTGTTGTTTACAACAATGTGGTGCGAAAAAGCTCCTGGGAAAATTGAATTAAGCCAGTATTTTCCACTCCATAAACAGATCTATATCCGAAGAAAGTAACGCTGCATATCTGGTGGGAATGGAAACTTATCGTATATTACGAGCTTCTTCTGCAAAATCAGGTGTTGAATTCAGAGCAGTAGTGTTCCCAGTTGGAGTGATTAAATGAAGCAATAGATGAAAAGCTTCTGGAATTGGCCACACGGAATGGCGTATCTACCATCAGGATAACACCAGATCTCATGGCTTTTTTGAACACCTAGCAGAGATTGGTACAGTTTGGCTGGGATGTAATACTACACTATTCGTACTCGCCTCATCTCGCCTCATCCGGATCAATATTTATTTCGATACCCTATAGAATTCTCATTATGGAATACAAATCTATATACAAATATCTAAATGTCTTTGAAATTCACATAAAAACGCAATGTAGTTTTGTTCTGCTCCAATAAACCTCTTTTTATGATGGACCATTCATTTAAATTCATATCTGTGGAGGATAGGATTCATTCTGTTAATTTGGTATCTTGGGAAATTCGGGAGAGCAAGTAAGGGATAATCACCTTTACAATCTGTGAACGTGAAGGAGAATTGATTTCTATCGATATATATTTTTTAGCTTCAAGTTTATTGGTTGCGAACTGTATCACTCAAAAAAATAATTCTTAGCATATTTCTTCTTCTTCTTCTTCTTCTTCTTCTTCTTCTTCTTCCTTGTCGCCCTTTCACACAAGCTCATCATCCCCTATCTCTCTTGTCCTCGATATGCCCTGTGAGGGTTAAATTTGACATGCCCTCTTTACTCATTATGTATCTAAGAAATTTTAACTATCTTTTACTAATTCTGTAGAGCCACATTTATGTTGACTCCAGTTTTTTTTATTTATTTATTCGTTTTTCTTTTGACACTTTCCTCAAAAGTAACCTTTTAAATGTATTGCCTACAATACTAGCCCAAAATATTTCTCCACTTCACTTGTTGTCTTCTAAGTGTTTTTAGCCTTCATTTCGATCCAATGTTTCAGTAAAGTTATCACTAAAAACTACTGTTCAAAAATCAGTTTGGATGTTCATTTTTGCCCAACTTATACGTTTCCCTTTGCGATGATTATGTAAGAGTTTTAGTTTGGTTGCGTTCTTGTCCTTAACCAATGTTCTTAATAGTTAGCTCTTTATTTACATCTGCAAATATTCTTCCAATATTTTCTTTCAGACAGACCGAATATTCTTACGTTTATACATAAGAATATTCGGTCAATTTAATTTTTCTCATTTACTTATAAATTTTAATTCCGAATTTTCTGTCATAAAAACTCTTTAATTTGTGTAACATTCATAAAACCAGTTTTTTTCTTTTTTTTTATTTTGCCAATGCTTACAAATTTTTGTGATCACCGTTTATTTTTTTGCATTTTTCAATGTTGCGTTCGAATTATTTAATAATTTGACATCAACTTGTTTTTCCTTTTGATACTATATCTTTCTCTCGGCTCATAACACTGTTTATAAATTTGATATTAAAAATACTATCAACAACTATACCCTTATATATTATATTTTATATGAGTTGCATAATAAAATTTCACGATTCCAAATAAATTACTGTAAATATTTTTTAAAAGAACTGACATTAAACATTAAAATTAATATAGTGCATTTATTATATCACTATAAGTATACCTTAAAAGTTTTACCCATATTAAATGTTGTTAATACAAATTTTATATGAGCACCTTCGCTTTCCTATCACGGGACCCGGGTTCGAATGCTATATTAGGAAAATGATTTCTTAAGCTTATCTGCCTTTAGGAGGCGACCCTAGTGTGCGGCACCTTTGGAAACCGTATCTTCAAAAAGTCTTATGAGTAAAATTGCGTAGACGGCACCATTTAGGAGGCGTCGATGGTTATTCTAGTATGAAGTAACAAGTCATCGTGACTGAGGGTTTGAGCGTGCTGACCTTGTTTAAACTGTTGATCACACAAGATAATGTGCTCTCTCCCAGAAATTGTGACGACGGTCCACTCAGCATTGTTGCAGTATAAACCACAGGCGGGCTCTGTGGGTATTAAACAAACACAAATGTGCCTGAGCAGGCGTCTGCAATAGGGATAGGCTAGCCGCCCTAGCAGACAGGCATACTCAGATACGAACAGCCAGCCACTGCTACTATTTACTCCTGATTCTAATTTTATCGTGAATACATTGATTTGCATACTAAAATCTGATAGGGTATATTATTTACAAAATGCTCATTAACTCTATGTGGGAACATTCTACTTCTTTATAAAGAAGGTAACATTTATACAAACGAACATAGATGCATATGAATGCGCAATTACCATACATAACAACTAATTTACTAGAACAAATTTCGATAATGTTAAAACTGTATACAATTACAATTACAGAAAAAAATTACTAAAAATAATTTTTACGTAATAATTTAAAATTTAAAGAATCCAAATTTAATCTCGAATAAAATTAGTCAACAAAAGTATCATGGCATTTCTGACCCCAGCAAGTCTATCTTTTCCTTATGAAATAATATATTAGATCCTCACCAACAAAAAAGAGACTATTTCAGACAGATGCAAACAGGTGGAAAGACTTTCCCTTAAATATACAATATTACTGCATCTTTTATCGACAAACAAAAACGATCTTAGCGAACATGCATGCTTATTCAAATAGACTATTTCTTTATTTAAATGATTAATATAAAACATGTCAACATAGACACTGGGGAAAAAGCAGACGATCATCTGTGAATCAGATTGTCCAATGGAGCGTAAACAGAGAAAAAGCAGGATCTGGCACACTGCTAAGCTGGCATGATTTATTGTCGCCTCTGGAGAATGTCATTCAACAATGCTTAGCGCTTTGCTTCAAATCAACTAACAGAATTTGCGTGGAATGAAAGTGACAGGTGCTAGTCAGATTAAGTTAAATATAGTTAGTTCTTTGGTACAAAATATTCTTTACCAAACACATACGCGCACATATACACGCACGCTCGCACACACATACACACCCACACCCACTCACGTATACGTGAGCGTCCGATGATAGTGTGCGTGGTTCAATGACAAAGACATTGCAATCGAGAGCAATTACATAAACCGCACATATTACAGTACCTCACACACACACACGCATACGCACACACATGGAATTAACAGAATACTTATCTTTTGATATTTGAATAGTCAAGAAAAATAAACGAATCGAAGAAAAAGAAGAGAAACAGACGACATAGAGATAAACGCCGAAACTGTAACGAAATTTCATTGTACATTGGACAGTATCTCGAATTAAGTCTCCGTATATGCGTGTAGACATGCAAACGGGCGAGTTTGTACGCAAGCGCACACACATACATATATAAATATGTATGGATGGATGTATGGATGTGTCTCTCCTCTCTCTCTCTCTCTCTATATATATATATATATATTTATATATATATATATAATGTTAAATGAATTCAGCTAGGTTATACATTTAGATACATCGGTCACTAAATATATATATATATATATATATATATATATATATATATATATATATATATATATATATATATATATATATACCGGAAGTAACAACAAAATTTTCCAAATCGTGTAAAAGCATAATTGGCCGTCCCACAAAATGTCTAATATCTAAAAACCATTAAACTGAGTTTCTTTTTTCCAGGTTTTCAGATAAGACGTTTAGTCATCTAAGAATCATTGAAAAACTCTTTGAATTATTCAGCTAGAAAACAACTGGTTAAAATGTTTTAGTGTCAGCCCTACTGTCTTCTCCATCGAGCAATGGTAAGAGGAAAAAATTATTCAGGCCTTCAGTAATGACACCTTGCATACATACTCTGGCTTCTATCTTCAAAGTCCATTCAAGAACTATCAAGAGAACGGTGAATAAGTTTAAAAAGGGGGAACAGTAGAGAAGAAAACTGGATCAGGAGGTCACAACAGGAAGAGAGATCCTCGTTTCAACTTAGAGCTAAAGAGATCAATTAGAAAAGATCCAAATCAATCCATAAGACGTTTGGCACGTTAATGAGGAGTTTTACCTATGATAGTTCAAAGAGCAGTGAAAAAAAAACTTGAAAATAAAATCGTACATGAAACGCGTGAGGCACCATGTTACTCCAGGATAAAAAAGACGGTTGGAGAAGGCGAAAATCATCTTGAATAAGTTTGAAGATGATACGGGAATTATATATACATTTGAATTCTATTTCAACCCTTCATGAGCTTCTAATCCTTAGCTATGATTAATTAATGATGAACATGTCATTTCCCTTTATAATCGATTTCATCATGATTCTTCCAGTAAGATATCTTTAATAATTTCAAAAATACAACGGTTTAAAGTTATATATATAAATCATGACTTTTTATTCATATATATATATATATATATATATCATGACTTTTTTATTCATATATATATATATATATATATATATATATATATATATATATATATATATATATATATATATATCATGACTTTTTATTCATATATATATATATATATATATATGAATAAAAAGTCATGAGGTAAAAGCGTTTCGTCCTCTGAGGGACTTTGTCAAGCCAATTTTATTTCTTTAAACTCTATTTGAAAATAATTTACACACACACACACACACACACACACACACACACACACACACACACACACACACACACACACACACACATACACACACACATAGGTATGTGTGTGTTTGTGTCTGTGTATATGTTTAAAGATACATAATTACCAGCAGGCTGATAGGAAGATAGATATGAACAGATTGAGACAGACAGCTTGATAGATAGATATAAACAATGTGAATATAACAATCTATTGTCAGTCTGGCGTCTCCGACGACTTTCAGGCCATGCAATGTTGATTCGGATGTTGTTCTTCTTTATGTACCGTGTTCCATCAGGACGTTGGCGATCATGGCTCTCCACAATTTCCCGTCCTTTGTAGCTCTTAATAAATTTTGTCTTTTTGTTATTTCTTCTAAACTCTGTTCCGCCATCCATTTACACAAGCTCATTAAGTGTGTTATTCATTGCTTTCTTCTGTCACTCTTGCCCTCAATCTGAGTATCAGATTTTCCAAGTACTCTTTCCTCATTATGTTCCCTAGAAATTTCAACTGACTCTTCCTGATTTTAAGTATAAGTTTCCTTTTTGTTTTCATTTTCTCTAAAACCCTGTAGTTGCTCACATGTTCGGTCCATGATATCCTTAGTATCCTGCTGTAGAACCACATTTCTGTTGCTTCATGTTTCTTCTTCATCTTTGATGAAACTGTCATACAGGACAGACATTAACTAACAGTTCAGTACTGTTTTCTTTGTTTCTAACGAAGTTTTCTGTCTCTTAATACTCTGCTTAGCTTTTGGAATGCATCTTTGGCTATCCCAATGCGTCTTCGAATTTCAGTGTCGTACTCTCTGTCCTCTATCAAAACACTTACCAGATATATAAATGTACTTATCTGATTTTGGTATCACCAATTTGTATTTTGGGCTCATCTTTTTACTGACAACCATGCATTCTGTTGTCTTGCTATTGATCCTTTCTTCTCGCTTTCCTTCACTATCTTCTATAGGAGCTTCTGTTGTTTACTCTCCGTATTTCTTATCAACACTGTTATCTACTGTATCTATATATCTTATGTTATTAAGATTGTGACCGTCAGTAATAAAACTTGGTAGGGTTGAATAAGTCCGGTGAGAAGACACATCCTTGTCTTACACACCTTTCTATATTTGTATATCCGACGAACTTATTTTCTATCCGTATGTAGGCGGTTATAGGTTCTCAATTTTTCTAATATCCTTCCCATTTTTTTGGCATATTTTATCGAACGCCTTTGCGCAATCTATAAAACACACGTACTCGTATTTCTGCATTTATTAAGTATCGCTTTACTTGTTCCAGTGTCTTTGACGAACCATCAGAATTCGGACAGGTTTTGTTATATGGCTCAATAGTCTGATTGTCCGATGGAGATCACACTCGTTTGCGCCTGGTTTCTTAGGCTATGAAAATAGATCTAATTATATATTCCAGTATATCAGCACTGTTGTATATTTCATATATTATTTCTGCAATCTTGTCTATGGCGAAATATTCTAACGCTGTCAGCATTGCCATTACAAATCCGTCTGGCCTTGCCACTTTGTTTTTGTTCAATTTGATCAGTGCAGATTTTAATACTTTCAGTCTGTGGAGGTTTCTGTGTATTGTTAGTTGTTCCCTTTCGTCATGAAAGAGTTCTCCGATATATTCGTTCTATCTTCGTTCGAAATGTTTTTTCTTTACCCTGCCTATGTCTATAAACACCATATCAATTTTATAAATGGTTATACTTTTGCTAGTTGTTTTAATCTATTGTCTAATTTTAGTTTAGTGTCTATGTCTTTAGTTTCTTTATTCATATCACTTTCTATTTTGTTATCAGTTGTTTTGTAAAATTAGTAACTTATTTATCAACTAGTTTATTGCAATTGTTGGCTTCTATTTTTATAGATTTTTCTCGATTTCTCTGCTTTTATAAATATTTTTTTGTTTTAGTTGTTCATCATTTTTAGAAAATTTACAATTTAAAAAAAAATTATTGTTGATTTTTCAACTTCCAAGTTATTGATTATGTTTAAGTTACTTTCAAAAGCAATAAGGTACTTTTGGGGTAGGAATTCCCTTATATTTTTTATTCTCCTTGCTCTTGCCGTTGTTACTATTGATATTGTTTTTGTTGAGGAAACAGAATAGTTTCCATCTTAAGTGTTTTACAAATTGTTCTATTTTATCCGTGAGTTTGATTTTGTACTC